>CM035435.1:71331954-71344454 GCA_020310875.1 Ceratopteris richardii
CCCTAAAATCTAGGAACTACCTTTCCAAATCAGCCTCTTAACTTGGAGGACTTAGTTGAGATGACTTGGGGAGTGGTTGAGTGACTTTTCTTGATGGAATCTCATGGCTTTTGGCTTCCTTTGATTGCTCCACATGTCCATAAAAGATTCCCCACGAATTTGTAGTTTGAAGCTTGACTTTTAACACTCCCCCTCAAGCTTCAATTCTTCGTCCTCATCCAAGCTCCTTCATGTTGATGCATTGCTTGAATTTTGAAATCTTCATCCCATCCAAAGTCTTTGTAAACCTGTCGGCAACTTGGTCCTTGGTACCAATATGATGTACTGAAACTTCCTTGGATATCACCTTTTCCCTTATGAAGTGAAAGTGCACTTCAATATGCTTGGTTCTAGCATGATAGACAGGATTCGATGCTAGATGAATGCTACTCATGTTGTCACAAAAAATTGGATATGTGTCAACCTGCAAATTAAGCTCCATAAATAACTTCTTAATCCACATTAGCTCACATGTGACTTGAGCCAAAGCTCTATACTCAGCCTTGGTGGAAGATAATGCCACCGTGGGTTGCTTCTTCGAAATCCATGAGATGATCTTGCTACCTAGCATGACTAGGTAACCACTTGTACTTCTTCTGTCCTCCTTCCAACCGGCCCAATCCGCATCAGAATAAACTTTCACCTGCATATCATCATCAAATGAATAGAACAATCCTTCATTTATAGTGGCCTTGAGATATCATAACATTCTTCTTGTAGCTTGCAAATGTGTAGTCCTTGGACTATGCATAAATTGTGATAACACTCCAACTCCATATGCTATGTCAGGCCTAGTTATTGTGGCATAATTGAAAGAGCCCACAATAGATCAATACAAAGTTACATCCTCTAATGACTCTCCATCAATGGAGCTTAGCTTTACATTAACTTCCATGGGATTTGAAATAGGCTTGCAATGTAGCATCCCAAACCTCTCAACTAGGTCTAGAATATACTTCCTTTGTATGAGCATAATACCTTCTTCTTTGTATAAAACTTCAATGCAAAGAAAATACCTAAGATCTCCAAGATCAGATATCCTAAACTCCTTTCCAAGCTTTGCCTTGATCTCCTCAATGCCCTTTGTATCATTACCTGTAATGATAAGATCATCTACATACACACACATGTAGACTACAAGTTCTCCTCTTTGTTTGATGAAGAGAGATGGATCCGCCTTGCATTGATTGTAACCACATTTGATCAAATAGTCCACCAATCTTTGGTTCCAAGCCCTTGGAGCTTCCTTTAGGCCATAAGGTGCCTTCTTCAACCTACAAACATGATGTGGAAACTCTTTATGAACAAAACCTAGTGGTTGCTCCATGTATACCTCTTCTTCCAAGTCTCCATTGAGAAAGGCATTCTTGATATCCAATTGGAAAAGCTTCCATTCTTTGCTAGCAGCCATTGCAATGAGTGTCCTAATGGTGCTCATCTTTGCCACGGGGCTGAATGTCTCTTCAAAGTCCACTCCAGAGGTTTGTGCAAAACCCTTGGCCACCAATCTTGCTTCGAACCTAGAAATAGATCCATCTCAATTGCTCTTTACTTTATAGACCCACTTATTACCTATTACCTTCATGTTCTCCTTCTTGGGCACTAGAGTCCATGTTTGATTTTCCTCAAGTGCGTCGATCTCTTCTTGCATTGCCTCTTTCCATTCGGTGTACCTGCTTGCATCTTCATAGCAATTGCGCTCATGATCTTCTACTACTTTGTTCATATATGCATAATGCGTTGCCATGTATGAATCATAAGTAAACCTTTGAGTTGGATACTTAACTCTAGAAGACTTCCTTGCTTCACCTTTTGGAGGAATAAACCTCCTTTGCCTTGGGAACTTGATCTCTTTCTTTGATGTGGCTTGTTTCTCCATCATGTGTCCTTCATCATCTTCAACTTCATTACCTTCTTCATCCAACTCCACCATTGTTGCTTTGCCTTTGTTGATGGATTGTGCTTCATAGCTTGATGAAGATCTCCCCCTCCATGGTGAGTTCATGCTTGAACTATCTTCATTGATGGAACACCTTGGGCCGCTTAGCTCTAGGTCGAGTTGTTCTTCATCATGTCCATGCTTTTCTTCTTCATAGTCCTGCATACAATCATACTTCTTATACCAAGGGAGTAGCTCATCAAATGCTACATCCCTTGATATCCTCAAGTCGTTTGTGTTTGGGTTGAAGCACGTGTAACCTTTATGATCATTTGAATATCCTAGAAACACACACTTTTCTGCCTTTGGTTGTAGCTTGTGCCTCAATTCACTTGGCACATGTACATAACAAGTACATCCAAATATCTTCAAGTGGGAAAGATCAGGTTTTTTACCATAATAGGCTTGATATGGTGTCAAGCCATAAATCCCTGAGGTAGGAGCCCTATTCATTAGATACATGACGGTATTTGCTGCATCACTCCAAAACATGTTAGGTACATTCATCTCATTAAGCATTGCTCTAGCGATCTCAGAAATGTATCTATTCTTTCTCTCTGCTACTCCATTTTGTTGGGGTGTGTATCTGCATGTTACTTGCCTCTTGATGCCTTGATCCATTAAGAAATCAGAAAACTCATTAGAGAAATATTCTCCCCCTCCATCGGACCTTAGCTTCTTGATATATGTACCTGTTTCCTTTTCTACCATTGCCTTGAATGCTTTGAAACATGTAAACACATCTGATTTGTTTTTGATGAACTAAACCCAAACCATCCTTGTGCAATCATCTATAAAAGTGACAAAGTACTTGTTAACTCCAATGGATTGCTCTTTGGTTGGCCCCCACACTTCTATATGTATCAACTCCAATGGATGTTGGCTTATGTAGCCACTCTTCTTGAATGGAAGTCTCGCTTGCTTCCCTAGTTGACAAGATTCACATAAATGCTTCATACCTTGTCCTTGGAAGTTGGGAAGACCTTCAACCAGCCTCTTGAATTGCATTTCCTTCATTCTTTGTATGTTGATGTGACCTATCCTCTTGTGCCACAAGTCCAACTCCGAAATCCTCTTGTTTCCATATGTGAAGTAGACATGTTGAGTGGAATGAGAATTTACCTCCAAAGTGAAGAGTCTCCCTTGCTTCTTTCCTCTTGCTATGACCTTGTAACCTTGCTTAGGGTTCTCCACAAAGCATCCACCTTTGTTGAACCTTACTTGGTAGCCTCTTTCAACCATTTGCCTAACGGACACCAAGTTCTTTGTGATGGTAGGTACATGCAAGACATCCTTGAGACATCTTCCTTCCTCCTTGTCATCCAAAGCTACATCTCCAACATGGGAGATCTCATGGACTGTATCATCACCTGTTTCTACATGTCATTTACCTTTGGGAACATGTAGATTAGTAAACCAAGAAGCATTGCAACTCATATGGTTGCTACATGCACTATCAATATACCAAGTGTTATCTACTTTGCTTGAATTCCCATTCATGTGCATCATCAAGAGATTGTCATTTTTTGAACTTGTAGAAGCATAATTACCTTGGCCTTTGTATGAAGAACCTTGATTATAGCTCCTTTGGTTTCCTCCTTGGTAGCAATCTCTAGCGTAGTGGCCAAACTTGCCACATATGTAACATCCTTCGCCATCTTGATTCTTGTTTTGTTGATGTCATCCTCCTCTTCCTCTTGTTCTTCCTCTCCCTCTTTGTGATGAGGTGCCTTGGTCATGTCCTTGATTGCTTGAGTGGCCTTGCCTTCCTCCAAACCTTCCTTTGCCCCTTCCTTGTCCTCGTCTTCCTTTGCCCCTTTGATTACCTGCATAGAAAACTTGTGCATCCTTGCTTTTAGTTGAACGTCCACCTATGTTCATTTCTTCGGTGACCATGAGAGCAACCAATTGCTCAAATTTGGGAAGATAATCCCTTACATAAACTGAAGTGGTAAAAGGTCTCCGCTTCTCATCATCTCTCAAACCATTGAGAGTAGAAGCCACAAGATCGTCATCGTCTACGTGGCTTCCAATGGATCCCAATGCATCTCATAACTCCTTGACCTTAAGTATGTAGTCATTTATGCTACTCCCTGAGCTGTTCCTAAGGTTGTTGAGCTCATTCTTGAGTTGAATCTTCCTTGCTTTGGTGCTTGTTGAATAAAGCCTTTCAAGTGTGTCCCATACCTTCATGCTTGAATCCAAGTCTTGGATATGGCCAATCATGCTATTGCTAATGTGTTGGGAAAGAATGAATATAACCCTCTTGTCTCTTTCATTCCATTCCCTAAAGGCCCTACTCTAGTAATTGGTTGGATTCTCATCCAACCTAGGTCTTGGTTCACTTCCACTAATCAACCCCCAAAGGCCCTTCCTTGCCCATAAGATAGTTGGAGACCCTAAATCTCCATGGTTAATAGTTCCCTTTGTCTAGCTTTTCAATTTGAGTGTTGAAGTATCCCATATTTAGTCTTTAATACTTAACCTAGCTCTTGGATAATGCTCGAATGTGTGTAAAATGAAAATGAGGCTCTGAGGTTACGTCAATTCAAAGCTTTCCTTAGATGGACACCTTGTGCTCTTGAAACTTTGAGTACAATAGATCCCCCTTGATGTGAGCTACCTTCAAAAAGCTTTTGTTGATGCAAATCTTCAACCACCAACTCCAAGAGGTCTTCTTGATTGTATGTGATACCTCCAAGATGCCCAAATGCTCTGATACCCCTGATAGGGGAAGTATCTCAACCCCTAAGCAACGATGAAGCGCGAATGACCTCCATAAGTATCCTTCTTTGACCTCTCCACATAAAAAATGCTCTTACTCCGCGATTATGTAGAGAAATCTAGTGAGCTTTTGTAGATATGTATTAGACACCAAGGGATTTCCAAAAAAACAAATTTCACTTCAAATGGATGCTTACACAAAGAGAAACAATGTCTACAACATGAGCTAGTGGAATGCTCACAACTACTAGTCAAGCAGAGACCTCACTACACTCCAGCAAACTTTTCTTAGAGATTATACAAATAATGACTCTCATGCTTTGGTAAAATTTAGAGAACTCTAATAGCTACCCAATGACACCAAAATCATAGAAAATGGATAAATAGAGAAGGAGAAACAACCCTTACAACAGAGAGCAAAATATTTCCAAAGAGCCTACACACAGAGAGAGATATCAATCACACAACTTCACTAAAATGAATGTTGCTCCCAAGCTACTCAGAGAATGTTCCAACGACTTGATTAGCATAAGATAGACTTTAATAGCTATCCAATGAGACATGAATTACATCAAATGTATATAATATGAGGGAGAACCAATGCTAACAATGCAAGGGTAGAAAGTTGCAACACTGCCTGCACACACACATAGATATGCCTACTAAAAGAAAACAAACAAGCAAGCATGGGGCTAGCTTAAGCAAGAGGCTTGCTTAACACAACTCTAGCACTTAGTGCTCACTTTACATGAGCTAAAACTCCAAGAATATGGCCCAAAAGAAGTCGGGATACATGCTCCTTTTATAGCGAGAAGTGTGCCCCTAAAATCTAGAAACTACCTTTCCAAATCAGCCTCTAAACTTGGAGGACTTAGTTGAGATGCCTTGGAGAGTGATTGAGTGACTTTTCTTGATGGAATCTCGTGGCTTTTGGCTTCCTTTGATTGCTCCACATGTCCATAAAATATTCCCCACGAATTTGTAGCTTGAAGCTTGACTTTTAACAATACATATATGTACATGCATATGCATATGTATATGTATATGTATATGTATATGTATATGTATATGCATATGTATATGTATATGTATATGTATATGCATATGTATATGTATATGTATATGTATATGTATATGTATATGTATATGTATATGTATATGTATATGTATATGTATATGTATATGTATATGTATATGTATATGTATATGTATATGTATACGTATATGTATATCTATATGTATATGTATATGTATATGTATATGTATATGTATATGTATATGTACATGTATATGCATATGTATATGTATATGTATATGTATATGTATATGTATATGTATACGTATATGTATATGTATATGTATATGTATATGCATATGTATATGTATATGTATATGTATATGTATATGTATATGTATATGTATACGTATATGTATATCTATACGTATATGTATATCTATATGTATATGTATATGTATATGTATATGTATATGTATATGTATATGTATATGTATATGTATATGTATATGTATATGTATATGTATATGTATATGTATATGTATATGTATATGTATATGTATATGTTATGTATATGTATATGTATATGTATATGTATATGTATATGTATACGTATATGTATATGTATATGTATATGTATATGCATATGTATATTCATATGTATTTGTATATGTATATGTATATGTTTATGTATATGTATATGTATATGTATATGTATATGTATATGTATATGTATATGTATATGTATATGTATATGTATATGTATATGTATACGTATATGTATATGTATACGTATACGTATATGTATATGTATATTCATATGTATATGTATATATATATGTATATGTATATGTATATGTATATGTATATGTATATGTATATGTATATGTATATGTATATGTATATGTATATGTATATGTATATGTATACGTATATGTATATGTATATGTATATGCCTATGTCTATGTTTATGTCTATGTTTATGTCTATGTATATGTATATTTATATGTATATGTATATGCATATATATTTCTATATGTTTATGTATATGTATGTGTATATGCATTTTTATATGTCTATGTATATGTATATGTACATGTACATGTATATGTATATGTTTATGTAAATGTATATGTATATGATTATGTATATGTATATGTATATGTATATGTGTATGTATATGTATATGTTTATGTATATGTTTATGTATATGTATATGTATATGTATACGTATATGTAAATGTATATGTATATGTATATGTATATGTCTATGTATATGTCTATGTATATGTATATGTATATGTATATGTATAAATATATATATGTATATGTATATATATATATGTATGTATATATATATATATATATATATATATATATATATATATATATACATATATATATATATATATATATATATATATATATATATATATATATATATATTGATGGGGGAAGTATCTCAACCCCTAAGCAACGACGAAGCGTGAATGACCTCCACAGATATCCTTCTTTGACCTCTGCACACCAAAAATGCTCTTTCTCAGAGCTTATTCAGAGCTTTTCTAGACCTGTAGTAGACACCAAGAGCTTTCCAACAAAACAAATTTCACTTCAAATGGATGCTTACACAAGGAGAAACAATGTCTACAACATGAACTACTTGAATGCTCACAACTACCAGTCAAGCAGATACCTCACTTCACTCCAACAAGATTTTCTCAGAGATTATACAGAGAATGAATCTCAACCTTGAGTCAACTTTAGAAGACTCTAATAGCTACCCAATGACACCAAAATCATAGCAAATGGATACATAGAAAAGGAGAATCAGCCCTTACAACAGAGAGCAAAATATTTCCAACAGAGCTTACACACCAAGAGAGATATCAATCATACAGCTTCACTAAAATGAATGGTGCTCCCAGATTACTCAGAGAATGATTTAGAGACTTTGTGAGCATAAAATAGACTCTAATAGCTATCCAATGAGACAAGAATTACATCAAATGGATACAATATGAGGGAGAACCAATGCTAACAACTCAGGGGTAGAGAGTTGCAACACTGCCTGTGCACACACATAGATATGCCTACTAAAAGAAGACAAAAAAGCAAGCAAGGGGCTACCTTAAGCAAGGGGCTTTCTTATCACAACTCCAGCACTTAGGGCTCACTTTACATGAGCTAAAACTCCAAGAAGATGGGCCAAAAGAAGTCTGGATACATGCTCCTTTTATAGTGAGAAGTGTGCCCCTAAAATCTAGAAACTACCTTTCCAAATCAGCCTCCTAACTTGGAGGACTTAATTGAGATGACTTGGGGAGTGGTTGAGTGACTTTTCTTGATGGAATCTCGTGGCTTTTGGCTTCCTTTGATTGCTCCACATGTCCATAAAAGATTCCCCACGAATTTGTAGCTTGAAGCTTGACTTTTAACACTCCCCCTCAAGCTTCAATTCTTCGTCCTCATCCAAGCTCCTTCATGTTGATGCATTGCTTGAATTTTGAAATCTTCATCCCATCCAAAGCCTTTGTAAACATGTCCGCAACTTGGTCCTTGGTACCAATATGATGTACTGAAACTTCCTTGGATATCACCTTTTCCCTTATGAAGTGATAGTGCACTTCAATATGCTTGGTTCTAGCATGATAGACAGGATTCGATGCTAGATGAATGCTACTCATGTTGTCACAAAAAATTGGATATGTGTCAGCCTGCAAATTAAGCTCCATAAATAACTTCTTAATCCACATTAGCTCACATGTGACTTGAGCCAAAGCTCTATACTCAGCCTTGGTGGAAGATAATGCCACCGTGGGTTGCGTCTTTGAAATCCATGAGATGATCTTGCTACCTAGCATGACTAGGTAACCACTTGTACTTCTTCTATCCTCCTTCCAACCGGCCCAATCGGCATCAGAATAAGCTTTGACTTGCATATCATCATCAAATGAATAGAACAATCCTTCATTTATAGTGGCCTTGAGATATCGTAACATTCTTCTTGCAGCTTGCAAGTGTGTAGTCCTTGGACTATGCATAAATTGTGATAACACTCCAACTCCATATGCTATGTCGCGCCTAGTTATTGTGGCATAATTGAAAGATCCTACAATAGATTGATACAAGGTTACATCGTCTAATGGCTCTCCATCAATGGAGCTTAGCTTTACATTAACTTCCATGGTATTTGAAATAGGCTTGCAATGTAGCATCCCAAACCTCTCAAGTAGGTCTAAAATATACTTCCTTTGTATGAGCATAATACCTCGTTCTTTGTATACAACTTGAATGCCAAGAAAATACCTAAGATCTCCAAGATCAGAGATCCTAAACTCCTTCCAAGCTTTGCCTTGATCTCCTCAATGCCCTTTGTATCATTACCTATAATGATGAGATCATCTACATACATGCACATGTAGACTACAAGTTCTCCTCTTTGTTTGATGAAGAGAGATGGATCCGCCTTGCATTGATTGTAACCTCATTTGATCAAATAGTCCACCAATCTTTGGTTCCAAGCCCTTGGAGCTTGCTTTAGGCCAGAAAGTGCCTTCTTCAACCTACAAACATGATGTGGAAACTCTTTATGAACAAAACCTAGTGGTTGCTCCATGTATACCTCTTCTTCCAAGTTTCCATTGAGAAAGGCATTCTTGATATCCAACTGGAAAAGCTTCCATCCTTTGCTAGAAGCCATTGCAATGAGTGTCCTACTGGTGCTCATCTTTGCCACTGAATGTCTCTTCAAAGTCCACTCCATAGGTTTGTGCAAAACCCTTGGCCACCAATCTTGCTTTGAACCTAGAAATAGATCCATCTGAATTCCTCTTTACTTTATACACCCACTTATTACCTATTACCTTCATGTTATCCTTCTTGGGCACTAGAGTCCATGTTTGATTCTCCTCAAGTGTGTCGATCTCTTCTTGCATTGCCTCTTTCCATTCGGTGTACCTGCTTGCATCTTCATAGCAATCGGGCTCATGATCTTCTACTACTTTGTTCATATATGCATAATGAGTTGCCATGTATGAATCATAAGTAAACCTTTGAGTTGGATACTTAACTCTAGAAGACTTCCTTTCTTCAACTTTTGGAGGAATAAACCTCCTTTGCCTTGGGAACTTGATCTCTTTCTTTGACATGGCTTCTTTCTCCATCATGTGTCCTTCACCATCTTCAACTTCATTACCTTCTTCATCCAACTCCACCAATGTTGCTTTGCCTTTGTTGATTGATTGTGCTTCATAGCTTGATGAAGATCTCCCCCTCCATGGTGAGTTCATGCTTGAACTATCTTCATTGATGGAACACCTTGGGCCGCTTAGCTCTAGGTCGATTTGTTCTTCATCATGTCCATGCTTTTCTTCTTCATAGTCCTGCATACAATCATACTTCTTATACCAAGGGAGTAGCTCATCAAATGCTACATCCCTTGATATCCTCAAGTCCTTTGTGTTTGGGTTGAAGCACCTATAACCTTTATGATCATTTGAATATCCTAGAAACACACACTTTTCTGCCTTTGGTTGTAGCTTGTGCCTCAATTCACTTGGCACATGTACATAACAAGTACATCCAAATATCTTCAAGTGGGAAAGATCAGGTTTCTTACCATAATAGGCTTGATATGGTGTCAAGCCATGGATCCCTGAGGTAGGAGCCCTATTCATAAGATACATGGCGGTATTTGCTGCATCACTCCAAAACATGTTAGGTACATTCATCTCATTAAGCATTGCTCTAGCGATCTCGGCAATGTATCTATTCTTTCTCTCTGCTACTCCATTTTGTTGGGGTGTGTACCTACATGTTACTTGCCTCTCGATGCCTTGATCCATTAAAAAATCAGAAAACTCATTTGAGAAATATTCTCCCCCTCCATCGGACCTTAGCTTCTTGATATATGTACCTGTTTCCTTCTCTACCATTGCCTTAAATGCTTTGAAACATGTAAACACATCTGATTTGTTTTTTATGAAACAAACCCAAACCATCCTTGTGCAATCATCTATAAAAGTGACAAAGTAGTTACCTCCAATGCATTGCTCTTTGGTTGGCCCCCACACATCTGTATGTATAAACTCCAATGGATGTTGGCTTATGTAGCCACTCTTCTTGAATGGAAGTCTCGCTTGCTTCCCTAGTTGACAAGATTCACATAAATGCTTCATACCTTGTCCTTGGAAGTTGGGAAGACCTTCAACCAACCTCTTGAATTGCATTTCCTTCATTCTTTGTATGTTGATGTGACCTATCCTCTTGTGCCACAAGTCCAACTTCGAAATCCTCTTGTTTCCATAGGTGAAGTAGACATGTTGAGTGGAATGAGAATTTACCTCCAAAGTGAAGAGTCTCCCTTGCTTCTTTCCTCTTGCTATGACCTTGTAACCCTACTTAGGGTTCTCCACAAAGCATCCACCTTTGTTGAACCTTACTTGATAGCCTCTTTCAACCATTTGCCCAATGGACACCAAGCTCTTTGTGATAGTAGGTACATGCAAGACATCCTTGAGACATCTTCCTTCCTCCTTGTCATCCAAAGCTACATCTCCAACATGGGAGATCTCATGGGCTATATCATCACCTGTTTCTACATGTCCTTTACCTTTGGGAACATGTAGATTAGTAAACCAAGAAGCATTGCAACTCATATGGTTGTTACATCCACTATCAATATACCAAGTGTTATCTACTTTGCTTGAATTCCCATTCATGTGCATCATCAAGAGATTGTCATTTTCTGAACTTGTAGAAGCATAATTACCTTGGCCTTTGTATGAAGAACCTTGATTATAGCTCCTTTGGTTTCCTCCTTGGTAGCAATCTCTAGCATAGTGGCCAAACTTGCCACATTTGTAACATCCTTCACCATCTTGATTCCTGTTTTGTTGATGTCGTCCTCCTCTTCCTCTTGTTCTTCCTCTCCCTCTTTGTGATGAGGTGCCTTGGTCATGTCCTTGATTGCTTGAGTGGCCTTGCCTTCCTCCAAACCTTCCTTTGCCCCTTCCTTGTCCTTGTCTTCCTTTGCCCCTTTGATTACGTGCATAGAAAACTTGTGCATCCTTGCTTTTAGTTGAACTTCCACCTATGTTCAGTTCTTCGGTGACCATGAGAGCAACCAATTGCTCAAAATCGGAAAGATTATCCCTTACATAAACTGAAGTGCTAAAGGTTTTCCACTTCTCATCATCTCTCAAACCATTGAGAGTATAAGCCACAAGATCGTCATCGTCTATGTGGCTTCCAATGGATCCCAATGCATCTGATAACTTCTTGACCTTAAGTATGTAGTCATTTATGCTACTCCCTGAGCTCTTCCTAAGGTTGTTGAGCTCATTCTTGAGTTGGATCTTCCTTGCTTTGGTGCTTGTTGAATAAAGCCTTTCAAGTGTCTCCCATACCTTCATGCTTGAATCCAATTCTTGGATATGGCCGATCATGCTATTGCTAATGTGTTGGGAAAGAATAAAGATAACCCTCTTGTCTCTTTCATTCCATTCCCTAAAGGCCCTTCTCTGGTCATTGGTTGGATTCTCATCCAACCTAGGTCTTGGTTCACTTCCACTAATCAACCCCCAAAGGCCCTTGCCCATAAGATAGTTGGAGACCCTAAATCTCCATTGTTGATAGTTACCTTTGTCTAGCTTTTCAATTTGAGTGTTGAAGTCTCCCATATCTAGTCTTTGATACTTGACCTAGCCCTTGGATAATGCTCCAATGTGTGTAAAATGAAAATGAGGCTCTGAGGTTACCTCAATCCAAAGCTTTCCTTAG
>CM035435.1:71356954-71361954 GCA_020310875.1 Ceratopteris richardii
CAGAGCTTATGCAAATAACTCGAGTGAGCTTTTGTAGACCTGTAGTAGACACCAAGAGCTTTCCAACAAGACAAATTTTACTTCAAATGGATGCTTAGACAAAGGGAAACAGTGTCTACAACATGAGCTAGTTGAATGCTCACAACTGCTAGTCAAGCAGAGACCTCACTTCACTCCAGCAAGCTTTTCTCAAAGATTATATAGAGAATGAATCTCAAACTTGGGTCAACTTTAGAGCACTCTAATAGGTACCCAATGACATCAAAATCATAGCAAATGGGTAAATAGAAAAGGAGAACCAGCCCTTACAACAGAGAGCAAAATATTTCTAACAGAGCCTACACACAGAGAGAGATATTAATCACACTTCACTAAAATGAACGTTGCTCCCAGATTACTCAGAGAATGCTCCAGCGAATTTGTGAGCATAAGATAGACTCTAATAGATATCCAATGAGAGAAGAATTACATCAAATGGATAGAATATGAGGGAGAACCAATGCTAACAACTCAGGGGTAGAGAGTTGCAACACTGCCTGCACACACACATAGATATGCCTACTAAAAGGAAAGAAACAAGCAAGCAGGGGGCTAGCTTAAGAAAGGGGCTTGCTTATCACAACTCCAGCACTTAGTGCTCACTTTACATGAGCTAAAAATCCAAGAATATGGCCCAAAATAAGTCGGGACACATGCTCCTTTTATAGTGAGAAGTGTGCCTCTAAAATCTAGGAACTACCTTTCCAAATCAGCCTCCTAACTTGGAGGATTTAGTTGAGATGATTTGGGGAGCGGTTGAGTGACTTTTCTTGATGGAATCTCGTGGCTTTTGGCTTCCTTTGATTGCTCCACATGTCCATAAAAGATTCCCCATGAATTTGTAGCTTGAAGCTTGACTTTTAACACTCCCCTTAAAGCTTCATTTCTTCATCCTCATCCAAGCTCCTTCATGTTGATGCATTGCTTGAATTTTGAAATGTTCATTCCATCCAAAGCCTTTGTAAACATGTCGGCAACTTGGTCCTTGGTACCAATATGATGTACTGAAACTTCCTTGGATATCACCTTTTCCCTTATGAAGTGATAGTGCACTTCAATATGCTTGGTTCTAGCATGATAGACATGATTCGATGCTAGATGAATGCTACTCATATTGTCACAAAAAATTGGATATATGTCAACCTATAAATTAAACTCCATAAATAGCTTCTTAATCCACATTAGCTCACATGTGACTTGCGCCGAAGCTCTATACTCAGCCTAGGTGGAAGATAATGCCACCGTTGGTTGGTTCTTTGAAATCCATGAGATAATCTTGCTACCTAGCATGACTAGGTAACCACTTGTACTTTTTCTATCTTCCTTCAAACCGGCCCAATCAGCATCTGAATAAGCTTTCACCTGCATATCATCATCAAATGAATAGAAAAATCCTTCATTTATAGTGGCCTTGAGATATCGTACCATTCTTCGTGCAACTTGTAAGTGTGTAGTCCTTGGACTATGCATAAATTGTGATAACACTCCAACTCCATATGCTATGTCAGGCCTGGTTATTGTGGCATAATTGAAAGACCCTACAATAGATTGATACAAAGTTACATCCACTAATGGCTCTCCATCAATGGAGCTTAGCTTTACATTAACTTCCATGGGATTTGAAATAGGCTTGCAATGTAGCATCCCAAACCTCTCAAGTAGGTCTAGAATATACTTCCTTTGTATGAGCATAATACCTCCTTCTTTGTATACAACTTCAATGCCAAGAAAATACCTAAGATCTCCAAGATCAAATATCCTAAACTCCTTTCCAAGCTTTGCCTTGATCTCCTCAATGCCCTTTGTATCATTACCTCTAATGATAAGATCATCTACATACACACACATGTAGACTACAAGTTCTCCTCTTTGTTTGATGAAGAGAGATGGATCCGCCTTGCATTGATTGTAACCACATTTGATCAAATAGTCCACCAATCTTTGGTTCCAAGTCCTTGGAGCTTGCTTTAGGCCATAAAGTGCCTTCTTCAACCTACAAACATGATGTGGAAACTCTTTATGAACAAAACCTAGTGGTTGCTCCATGTATACCTCTTCTTCCAAGTCTCCATTGAGAAAGGCATTCTTGATATCCAATTGGAAAAGCTTCCATCCTTTTCTAGTAGCCATTGCAATGAGTGTCCTAATGGTGCTCATCTTTGCCACAGGGTTCAATGTCTCTTCAAAGTCCACTCCATAGGTCTGTGCAAAACCCTTGGCCACCAATCTTGCTTTGAACCTAGAACTAGATCCATCTGAATTCCTCTATACTTTATACACCCACTTGTTACCTATTACCTTCATGTTCTCCTTCTTGGGCACTAGAGTCTATGTTTGATTTTCCTCAAGTGCATCGATCTCTTCTTGCATTGCCTCTTTCCATTCGGTGTACCTGCTTGCATCTTCATAGCAATCGGGCTCATGATCTTCTACTACTTGGCTCATATATGCATAATGCGTTGCCATGTATGAATCATAAGTAAACCTTTGGGTTGGATACTTAACTCTAGAAGACTTCCTTTCTTCACCTCTTGGAGGAATAAATCTCCTTTGCCTTGGGAACTTGATCTCTTTCTTTGATGTGGCTTCTTTCTCCATCATGTGTCCTTCATCATCTTTAACTTCATTACCTTCTTCATCCAACTCCACCAATGTTGCTTTGCCTTTTTTTTATTGATTGTTCTTCATAGCTTGATGAAGATCTCCCCCTCCATGGTGAGTTCATGCTTGAACTATCTTCATTGATGGAACACCTTGGGCCGCTTAGCTCTAGGTCGATTTGTTCTTCATCATGTCCATGCTTTTCTTCTTCATAGTCCTGCATACAATCATACTTCTTATACCAAGGGAGTAGCTCATCAAATGCTACATCCCTTGATATCCTCAAATCCTTTGTGTTTGGGTTGAAGCACCTGTAACCTTTATGATCATTTGAATATCCTAGAAACACACACTTTTCTGCCTTTGGTTGTAGCTTGTGCCTCAATTCACTTGGCACATGTACATAACAAGTACATCCAAATATCTTCAAGTAGGAAAGATCAGGTTTCTTACCATAATAGGCTTGATATGGTGTCAAGCCATGGATCCCTGAGGTAGGAGCCCTATGCATTAAATACACGGTGGTATTTGCTGCATCACTCCAAAACATGTTAGGTACATTCATCTCATTAAGCATTGCTCTAGTGATCTTGGCAATGTATCTATTCTTTCTCTCTGCTACTCCATTTTGTTGGGGTGTGTACCTGCATGTTACTTGCCTCTTGATTCCTTGCCCCCTCCATCGGACCTTAGCTTCTTGATATATGTACCTATTTCCTTTTCTACCATTGCCTTGAATGCTTTGAAACATGTAAACACATCTGATTTGTTTTTTATGAAATAAACCCAAACCATCCTTGTGCAATCATCTATAAAAGTGACAAAGTACTTGTTACCTCCAATGGATTGCTCTTTGGTTGGCCCCCACACATCTGTATGTATCAACTCCAATGGATGTTGGCTTATGTAGCCACTCTTCTTGAATGGAAGTCTCGCTTGCTTCCCTAGTTGACAAGATTCGCATAAATGCTTCATACCTTGTCCTTGGAAATTGGGCAGTCAAACTCCGAAATCCTCTTGTTTCCATATGTGAAGTAGACATGTTGAGTGGAATGAGAATTTACCTCCAAAGTGAAGAGTCTCCCTTGCTTCCTTCCTCTTGCTATGACCTTGTAACCTTGCTTAGGGTTCTCCACAAAGCATCCACCTTTGTTGAACCTTACTTGATAGCCTCTTTCAACCATTTGCCCAATGGACACCAAGTTCTTTGTGATAGTAGGTACATGCAAGACATCCTTGAGACATCTTCCTTCCTCCTTGTCATCCAAAGCTACATCTCCAACATGGGAGATCTCATGGGCTGTATCATCACCTGTTTCTACATGTCCTTTACCTTTGGGAACATGTAGATTAGTAAACTCAAGAAGCATTGCAACTCATATGGTTGCTACATCCACTATCAATATACCAAGTGTTATCTACTTTGCTTGAATTCCCATTCATGTGCATCATCAAGAGGTTGTCATTTTCTGAACTTGTAGAAGCATAATTACCTTGGCCTTTGTATGAAGAACCTTGATTATAGCTCCTTTGGTTTCCTCTTTGGTAGCAATCTCTAGCATAGTAGCCAAACTTGCCACATATGTAACATCCTTCGCCATCTTGATTCCTGTTTTGTTGATGTCGTCCTCCTCTTCCTCTTGTTCTTCCTCTCCCTCTTTGCGATGAGGTGCCTTGGTCATGTCCTTGATTGCTTGAGTGGACTTGCCTTCCTCCAAACCTTCCTTTGCCCCTTCCTTGTCCTCATCTTCCTTTGCCCCTTTGATTACCTGCATAGAAAACTTGTGCATCCTTGCTTTAAGTTGAACTTCCACCTATGTTCATTTCTTCGTTGACCATGAGAGCAACCAATTGGTTGAAATCGGGAAGATTATCCCTTACATAAACTGAAGTGGTAAAGGGTTTCCACTTCTCATCATCTCTCAAACCATTGAGAGTATAAGCCACAAGATCGTCATCGTCTACATGGCTTCCAATGGATCCCAATGCATCTGATAACTCCTTAACCTTAAGAATGTAGTCATTTATGCTACTCCCTAAGCTCTTCCTAAGTTTGTTGAGCTCATTCTTGAGTTGTATCTTCCTTGCTTTGGTGCTTGTTGAATAAAGCCTTTCAAGTGTCTCCCATACCTTCATGCTTGAATCCAAGTCTTGGATATGGCCGATCGTGCTATTGCTAATGTGTTGGGAAAGGATAAAGATAACCCTCTTGTCTCTTTCATTCCATTCCCTAAAGGCCCTTCTCTGGTCATTGGTTGGATTCTCATCCAACCTAGGTCTTGGTTCACTTCCACTAATCAACCCCCAAAGGTCCTTGCCCATAAGATAGTTGGAGACCCTAAATCTCCATGGTTGATAGT
>CM035435.1:71369454-71371954 GCA_020310875.1 Ceratopteris richardii
CATAATCAATTCCCTGAGTTTGTGCAAAGCCTTTTGCTACAAGCCTTGCCTTATACCTGTTAATGGAACCATCAGAATTCTTCTTGAGTTTATAGACCCATCTTGAGCCTATTACCTTCATGGATGAAGTCTTGGGCACCAAATCCCAAGTGTTGTTTTCCTCAAGTGCTTCGATCTCTTCCTTCATTGCATGCTTCCATTCTGTTTTTGCTTTGGCCTCTTCAAATGATGATGGCTCCTCTTGGTTTATGTCCTGTGCTCTGTAGATAGAATGTTTAGTTACTAATGAGGTGTCAAACCCATACCTTTCTGGTTTTTTCTTTTCCCTCATAGATCTTCTTAGGCCATGATGTGATAATTCTACCTCATGTCCAAGTTCCTGCAACTTTGCTTTACCTTTAGACTTCCATGCTTTGATCTTTTCCATGTGAGATTCTTCATCATCCTCTGAGGTGTCTTGTTCTTCAATCTTTGATTGTTCTCTACCAAGCTTTGGAAAATCTTCCTCAAGATCATATGGTAAATTGATCTTCTTGCATGAATCTTCATACCATGAATTGTTCTCATCAGAAACTACATCTCTGCTTACCAAGAATCCTTTGTTGGTAGGGTTGTATAACCTGTAGCCCTTTTGATTGTTGTCATATCCAATAAATACACACCTTTCTGCCTTTGGATCCATCTTGCCTCTAACCTGTGAAGGAACATGAGCAAAAGCAATACATCCAAAAATTTACAATGATCTAAGCTTGGTCTTCTTCCATTCCAAGCCTCATATGGAGTCATCCCATCAAGGGATTTTGAAGGCAACCTGTTAATCAAGTAAGTGGCTGTAGATACAACCTCAACCCATAAGTAATTAGGTAAATACTTTTTATTTAACATAGACCTTGCAGCTTCAACAATTGTCCTATTCCTCCTTTCCGCCACTCCATTTTGCTCAGGAATGTACCTTGTAGTTACCTCTCTTTTGATTCCTCTTTCTTGAAGAAAAGAATCAAACTCATGGGAGAAGTATTCTCCCCCTCCATCTGACCTTAGCCATTTTATTGATTTACCTGTTTGATTCTCCACAAGAGCCAAATATCTTTTGAAACATGAAAAAACTTCATCTTTGTGTTTCATAAAGAATAGGATAGTCCATCTGCTGCAATCATAAATAAAGGAAACATAATACCTTGATCCAGATATTGAAGCTTCCTTGCTAGGTCCCCATACATCTGTATGAACCAACTCCAATGCATATAACCTTTCTTCATGAATGGTAACTTGTGAGAGTTTCCAAATTGACATGCACTACACTTATAAATCATATGTTGTTTTGACAAATTAGGAAGTATAGTACACTTTGGTCCCTGCAGATTTGCTTTAATGACCTTTCACCAATATGTGCTAACCTTTTGTGCCATACTTCCAATTCTGTGAGTGTCTGACTACCATAATTAAAGAGAGCAATGTTTCTAGTGTCCTATAATTCAAATGTGAACAATCTACCTGTCTTTTCACCTTTTGCAATTCTTCTGAATCCTTGACTTGGATCTTCAACAAATGCTCCTGCTTTTGTGAACCTGACTTGCAACCCTTTCTCTACTATCTGCCCAACACTTATCAAATTCTTTGTAATGGTAGGGACATAGAGTACCTTACTGAGTAGGTTGATGTTTCCATCAGGTGCTTTGACATTGCCTATTTTCTCCACAGGATGTTTGGTATCATCTCCTGTTTGTACCTCATGCTTATTCCTTGGATCTTCTAAATCTGATAGGAGTGCCACATTTCCTGCCACATGATTTGAACAACCTGAATCTATGTAGAAAACATGCTCATCAGATTAACCTTGTGGCATAGCCATGTTCATGATCAATAATGAATCCTCTTTGTTTGAGTCTTCTGTGTAGTTATTGTAGTCTCTCCTTCCTTTGTAGCCTCCTTGATAGTTTGAATGATTGTAGTTGTTGTAGTTGCCATGGTAGTTGTTGAACCTTCCTCTTGAGTAGCCATAACTTCCTCTATTGTATCCTCTGCCTCTTTGATTCCTGGAATTCCTAAAGCAATTTTCAGTTGTATGATTAGTTAATCCACAAATAGAACATGAGTTGGAGTCTTGGGATCTCCCCCTGCCTTGTCAACCTCCTCTTCCTCTACCTCTGCCATGTCTTCCTCTACCTGCATAGTTAGCTTGATATGTACCTGCTTCATCATCCACTTTCTTTGCCTTTCCTTTGTTATCTTTAGACTTGCTTTTATCCGTGTATAAAGTTGAAGATTGATTACCTTTAGAGCTTTCTCCATTTTTGATAAGCTTTGCCTCTTGAGTAAGTAGTTGTCCAATGAGTGTGTTGAAATCAGGTACATGCATGTCCATGTACAAATCCATAGCTGTGGTGAATGCTTCCCACTTATCATGTGCCTTCAAGCCATTGATGACCTGCCTTACAATTTGCTCTTCATCTATTACCTCTCCAATGCTTCCCAACTGATCCGCTATGTCCTTGAGCTT
>CM035435.1:71376954-71394454 GCA_020310875.1 Ceratopteris richardii
TGTGAGCGTAGACTAGACTTTAATAGCTATCCAATGAGACAAGAATTACATCAAATGGATACAATATGAGGGAGAACCAATGCTAACAACTCAGGGGTAGAGAGTTGCAACACTGCCTGCGCACACACATAGATATGCCTACTAAAAGAAAACAAACAAGCAAGCAAGGGGCTTGCTTATCACAACTCCAGCACTTAGTGCTCACTTTACATGAGCTAAAACCCCAAGAAGATGGGCCAAAAGAATTCGGGATACATGCTCCTTTTATAGTGAGAAGTGTGCCCCTAAAATCTAGGAACTACCTTTCCAAATCAGCCTCCTAACTTGGAGGACTTAGTTGAGATGACTTGGGGAGTGGTTGAGTGAATTTTCTTGATGGAATCTCTTGGATTTTGGCTTCCTTTGATTGCTCCACATGTCCATAAAATATTCCCCACGAATTTGTAGCTTGAAGCTTGACTTTTAACACTCCCTCTCAAGCTTCAATTCTTCGTTCTCATCCAAGCTCCTTCATGTTGATGCCTTGCTTGAATTTTGAAATCTTCATCCCATCCAAAGCCTTTGTAAACATGTCCGCAACTTGGTCCTTGGTACCAATATGATGTACTGAAACTTCCTTGGATATCACCATTTCCCTTATGAAGTGATAGTGCACTTCAATATGCTTGGTTCTAGCATGATAGACAGGATTCGATGCTAGATGAATGCTACTCATGTTGTCACAAAAAATTGGATATGTGTCAACCTGCAAATTAAGCTCCATAAATAACTTCTTGATCCACATTAGCTCACATGTGACTTGAGCCAAAGCTCTATACTCAGCCTTCGTGGAAGATAATGCCACCGTGGGTTGCTTCTTTGAAATCCATGAGATGATCTTGCTACCTAGCATGACTAGGTAACCACTTGTACTTCTTCTATCTTCCTTCAAACCGGCCCAATCGGCATCAGAATAAGCTTTGACCTGCATATCATCATCAAATGAATAGAAAAATCCTTCATTTATAGTGGCCTTGAGATATCGTAACATTCTTCTTGCAGCTTGCAAGTGTGTAGTCCTTGGACTATGCATAAATTGTGATAACACTCCAACTCCATATGCTATGTCGGGCCTAGTTATTGTGGCATAATTGAAAGATCCTACAATAGATCGATACAAGGTTACATCCTCTAATGGCTCTCCATCAATGGAGCTTAGCTTTACATTAACTTCCATGGGATTTGAAATAGGCTTGCAATGTAGCATCCCAAACGTCTCAAGTAGGTTTAGAATATACTTCCTTTGTATGAGCATAATACCTTCGTCTTTGTATACAACTTCAATGCCAAGAAAATACCTAAGATCTCCAAGATCAGAGATCCTAAACTCCTTTCCAAGCTTTGCCTTGATCTCCTCAATGCCCTTTGTATCATTACCTGTAATGATAAGATCATCTACATACACGCACATGTAGACTACAAGTTCTCCTCTTTGTTTGATGAAGAGAGATGGATCCGCCTTGCATTGATTGTAACCACATTTGATCACATAGTCCACCAATCTTTGGTTCCAAGCCCTTGGAGCTTGCTTTAGGCCATAAAGTGCCTTCTTCAACCTACAAACATGATGTGGAAACTCTTTATGAACAAAACCTAGTGGTTGCTCCATGTATACCTCTTCTTCCAAGTCTCCATTGAGAAAGGCATTCTTGATATCCAATTGGAAAAGCTTCCATCCTTTGCTAGCAGCCATTGCAATGAGTGTCCTAATGGTGCTCATCTTTGCCACGGGGCTGAATGTCTCTTCAAAGTCCACTCCATAGGTTTGTGCAAAACCCTTGGCCACCAATCTTGCTTTGAACCTAGAAATAGATCCATCTGAATTCCTCTTTACTTTATACACCCACTTATTACCTGTTGGTGCAAGACAAGCCTGCACACATTGGCTTGGGACCTTGGACTCATTGAAGATTAGCATGGACAAAGGATTATCTAGGCTTCACTTAAAGGAAGGCTCATGTGAACATATGCTTATATGTTATTACCTCTTTACCCCTTGTAAAAGTCTAAGTGACTTATCATTTGTTTGTAATCACTTTAAGTCATCCACCTACTTCATTAGTCATGGAAATTTGAATGTTGAGATGGAGAGAATATCTCCCTACTTTTAGAGGAGAGATTCAAGGGAGCCTAAGTTTGAATTTCAAATTCAAATGATCTCAAGACTCCTATATAAGATGAAGTAAAAAGTCGCGGACATACTCTCACTCTAGCTTACTCCCCGAGGCAAAATTTCATTGTAATTCATTGTGTGTGAAGGTTACTCTATAGCCAACACCACAATACCTCATTTAGCTGTGCTTGGCAAGCTAATGAGATTGTACAAACACATTTATCAATAGAAGTATACATTCATCATCTCTGCTTTGTCTGAGTGTTCTACTCCAAGTCTGTCAACTTCAAAGGAGCATTTCTCTGGATCTACTGAACCAAATCAAGAGATCTATAGCTCATTGGAACCAGCTCAAAGTCTACTACAAGCATACAAAATTTCAAGGGAGTCGATTCGAAGTGCACACTGGTCTCAGTCTGCAGAGTTCCTGAAAAGTCGGGGGTGATTATAATTTTGCTAAACTTATTTCTCAGTGCATAGTTTATCAATTGAAGTGATTCCACTTGTGATTGGTAGCTTACTAAGGTACATTAATACTCCCAAAAGGAATTGTTCCAATTTTAAGTGTGCTGGACACACTGAGTAAAAGTCTGAGCAGGTATCACTAGAGGAATAGAAAGTTTTGCTTGATTTTTGAAGTACAAAGTTATCTGTTTTGGTTTGATCATTACCCAAACCATTTCCAAAGTACATATATGGTTTCTTTATGTCATTTGGAAGCTAAACTAGTGTACTAAGTATATCTGAAGAGAAAAGAGGGCAGGTGTGAAGCAGGTTTTGCAGCACCAACTGATTTCCTGAGTGCATCCATCCATCACTCTCAACAGTGGTATCAGAGCAAAGAAGGTAAACATGGGTGATAGTTTCCCTTCCTTCCTTGACAAATTGGACAGAAACAATTATCAAGCTTGGTCATTGAGAATGAAGACCTATCTACAAGGGAGAAGTCTATTTGGATACATATCAGGAGATGAGGAGTTGCCCTCATTCAAGACTAGAGGACTACCTACAAAGGATGAACATGAAAGGCTCAACCAATGGTGTGCAAAGGATGCTTTGGCAAGGTCTTATCTCTTAAACTCTATATCTGACTTTCTTTTACCTCATGTAAGAAACTGTAAGACTTCCCAAGAGACTTGGGAAACCTTGTCAAATTATTTTTCTTCCAACACAAGGGCTAGGAAGAACCAATTATGGATTGAGTTCACAACCCTTAGGAAGCAGCCCAAACAATCAGTTTCAGAGTATGTGACAAAGATCAAAGATGTGGCAGACCAACTAGCAAGCATTGGAGAGGAAATTGAAGAGGAGCAAATAGTCAGGCAAGTGACAAATGGACTCAAGGTAGATGATAAGTGGGAAAGTTTCACCACTGCAATGGACCTCTACATGGACATGCATACCCCTGATCTCACAACACTCATGGGCCAACTATTTACACATGAAGCAAAGTTCACCAAAGCTGGAGATCAATCAAAAGGTAACAACCCCTCTGCTCTCTATACTGATAAGAAAGTTAAAGATAAAGGCAAGAAGAAACAGGATGAAGAAGGCTCTACCTCTCAAGCTAATTATGCAGGGAGAGGTAGGTCATCTAGAGGAAGAGGCAGAGGAGGTAAGTCAGGAAGGGGGAGACCCTACAACTCATCACCTTGCAACATCTGTGGATTGTCAAATCATACCACAGATGAATGCTACAAGAACTACAAAAATCAGAGAGGAAGAGGTTACTCAAGAGGTGGATACTCTCAAGGGAGAGGCAAATTCAACCAACATCAAAGCTACAATGGGTACAATAACCAATACAACAACAACTACAACAACAACCACAATGGAAACTACCAAGGTGGATTCAGAAATAGAAGAGACTACAACAACTACACTGAGGAGCAGGATGACTCCTTATTGATCATGAATATAACCTCCAAGATAGGTACAAATGATGATCATTTATTTTACATTGACTCAGGATGCTCTAATCATGTAGCTGGCAATGTGGCATTACTTTCTGATTTGGAAGAGCCCAAGGGCAAACATCAGGTACAAACAGGTGATGACACTAAACACTCTGTTGTCAAAATTGGAAATGTGAAGACATGTGATGGTAATCAGAACCTATTAAGCAGGGTACTCTATGTACCAACAATAACTAAGAATTTAATGAGTGTTGGTCAGATTGTGGAGAAAGGTTTGCAGGTCAGATTCACACAACATGGAGCATATGTGGAGGATCCAAAACAAGGTTTCAGAAGAATAGCCAAAGGGGAGAAATCAGGTAGATTATTTACATTTGAGCTAGAAGATACAAAAAACATTGCTTTGTATAATTACAAGGATCAGACACTTTCAGAGTTAGAGATATGGCATAAAAGATTAGGGCACATAGGTGAAAGGACTCTAAAGCAAATGTGCAGGGATCAATGTGTGCTTGGGATACCTAATGTATCCAAGCAACACATGATTTATAAATGTGGATCATGTCAATTTGGTAAGTCTCACAGATTACCCTACTCAAGGAAAGGTTTCATGCATGAAGACTACCTAGACTTGGTACACACAGATGTTTGGGGACCTAGCAAGGACCCTTCCATTTCTGGTTCAAGATATTATGTGTCATTTATTGATGACTATAGCAGGTGGACCATTTTATATTTTATGAAGCATAAAGATGAAGTGTTTAATTGTTTCAAGAGGTATCTTGCACTTGTTGAGAATCAAACAGGTAGAAGCTTGAAGAGGCTAAGATCAGATGGTGGAGGAGAGTACTTCTCAAATGAGTTTGAAGATTTCTTGCAGGAAAGAGGCATCAAAAGGGAGATCACTACAAGGTACTCACCTGAACAAAATGGGGTAGCAGAAAGAAGGAATAGACTTATAGTGGAAACAGCTAGGTCTATGCTCAATGAAAAAAGGTTGCCAAATTACCTATGGGCAGAGAGTGTGTCCACTGCCACTTATCTCATCAATAGGTTTCCATCCAAATCACTTGATGGCATGACACCATATGAAGCATGGCATGGTAAGAGACCCTCTCTGGATCATTGAAAAATCTTTGGTTGTGTAGCATATGTGCATATTCCCTCACAGGTAAGAGGAAAGCTAGACCCCAAGGCTGAGAAATGTATCTTCATTGGTTATGATTTAAACCAAAAGGGATACAGATTCTACAACCCCACAAACAAAGCGTTCAAGGTAAGCAGAGATGTCATATTTGATGAGAATGACTCATGGTATGAGAATGAATACAGGAAAGTGAGTCTACCCTATGACATGGAGGAAGATTTTCCAAAGCTTACCAAGGAAGAGCCAACTCAGCAAGAAGATTCAAGCTCAGATGATGATACAATAAACCTTGAAGAATTCAAAGCTTGGAAATCCAAAGGAAAGATGAAGATGAAGCAATTAGAGGATAAGCCAGAAACTTCTACTCAAGCAATGAGGAGATCTCAGAGAGAGAAGAAGAAGCCTATCAGATTTGGGTATGACACATCACATGTAACTAAACATTCTGTATATCTTGCAAAAGACTTGTTGAATGAAGAACCAGGTACCTATGAAGAAGCAATTACAAAGCCAGAATGGAGAGAAGCCATGGATGAGGAGATAGAAGCCCTCAAAGAAAGTGATACTTGGGACTTGGTACCCAAGAAGGATTCTATGGAGGTAATAGGATCCAGATGGATCTACAAATTGAAGAAGAATTCAGATGGAACAATTAACAGGTACAAAGCTAGGTTGGTAGCCAAGGGTTTTGCACAAACCCAAGGCATTGATTATGAGGAGACATTTTCTCCTGTGGCCAAGATGCCAACTATCAGAGTTTTGGTGAGTGTAGCTGCATCCAAAAATTGGAACATGTACCAATTGGATGTGAAGAATGCATTCTTGAATGGATGGATATCTGAAGAAGTCTACATGTCACAACCACCTGGCTATGAAGATCCAAAAAAGGTACATTATGTTTGTAAATTGAAGAAGGCTCTGTATGGTTTGAAGCAGGCACCTAGAGCATGGAATTTCAGATTGACCACCTACCTTCTAGACCAAGGATTTGTGATGAGCAAAGCAGACACTTCTCTATTCATAAAGAGAAGTAGTACAAAGGTAATCTACTTATGTGTTTATGTTGATGACATCATCATTACAGGTAATGATGTCAATGGGATTAGACACATCAAAGGACAGATGATGAAAGAATTCAAGATTAGTGATCTTGGATTACTAAAATATTTCCTAGGTCTTGAATTGATCTATACAGATACAGGTATCTACATCACTCAAAAGAAGTATGTACAGGACATGGTCAAGAAGTTTGGTTTGCAGGATGCTAAGGTATCTACTACTCCAATGGAGGTTAACCAAAAGCTAAGTGCTCATGAAGGAGAAGAAATCAAAGACATTACAGGATACCAAAGTATGGTGGGTAGCTTGAACTATGCTACCTTGACAAGAATTGACATAACATATGGAGTAAGTGTGCTTAGTCAATTCATGCACAAACCAAGGGTACCTCACCTAGAGGCAGCAAAGAAGATCTTGAAGTATTTGAAGGGAACACAAAGTCATGGTTTGTATTTTCCTTATACATCAGATATTCACATAAAAGTTTACTCAGATGCAGATTGGGCAGGATGCAAGG
Source organism: Ceratopteris richardii (assembly GCA_020310875.1). NCBI lineage: Eukaryota > Viridiplantae > Streptophyta > Polypodiopsida > Polypodiales > Pteridaceae > Ceratopteris > Ceratopteris richardii. Next base: position 71,383,746 of record CM035435.1, read on the forward strand.
ATGATAGGAGAAGCACCTCATGATATATTTGTTTTGCAGGAGATAAGCCTATCTCTTGGTCAACTAAGAAGCAACCTACAGTGGCATTGTCATCCACTGAAGCAGAGTATAGAGGGCTTGCCAATGCAACTCAAGAAGCTATCTGGTTGAAGCTTCTATATACAGAGTTAGGACTTTTCACAAGACCACCTATTATATTTGGAGACAACACTAGCTCTCTTCACCTTGCAGCAAACCCAATTTATCATGCCAGAACAAAGCACATAGAGGTTCATTACCACTATGTGAGAGAAAAGTTGCTAAGTAAAGATATACAATTGACATATGTATCTACTAATATGCAATGTGCATATTTACTTACAAAGGCATTGGATGGAAACAAGTTATGCAGATTCAAATCTATGATTGGATTGCAGGAAGTAATTGAAGAATGAAGAAGAAGACTTAAGCCAAAGTGTTTGGCTTGAGGGGGAGCTGTTGGTGCAAGACAAGCCTACACACATTGGCTTGGGACCTTGGACTCATTGAAGATTAGCATGGACAAAGGATTATCTAGGCTTCACTTAAAGGAAGGCTCATGTGAACATATGCTTATATGTTATTACCTCTTTACCCCTTGTAAAAGTCTAAGTGACTTATCATTTGTTTGTAATCACTTTAAGTCATCCACCTACTTCATTAGTCGTGGAAATTTGAATGTTGAGATGGAGAGAATATCTCCCTACTTTTAGAGGAGAGATTCAAGGGAGCCTAAGTTTGAATTTCAAATTCAAATGATCTCAAGACTCCTATATAAGATGAAGTAAAAAGTCGCGGACATACTCTCACTCTAGCTAACTCCCCGAGGCAAAATTTCATTGTAATTCATTGTGTGTGAAGGTTACTCTATAGCCAACACCACAATACCTCATTTAGCTGTGCTTGGCAAGCTAATGAGATTGTACAAACACATTTATCAATAGAAGTATACATTCATCATCTCTGCTTTGTCTGAGTGTTCTACTCCAAGTCTGTCAACTTCAAAGGAGCATTTCTCTGGATCTACTAAACCAAATCAAGAGATCTATAGCTCATTGGAACCAGCTCAAAGTCTACTACAAGCATACAAAAGTTCAAGGGATTTCATTCAGCCAATTGGGAGAAAATCGATTCGAAGTGCACACTGGTCTCAGTCTGCAGAGTTCCTGAAAAGTCGGGGGTGATTATAATTTTGCTAAACTTATTTCTCAGTGCATAGTTTATCAATTGAAGTGATTCCACTTGTGATTGGTAGCTTACTAAGGTACATTAATACTCCCAAAAGGAATTGTTCCAATTTTAAGTGTGCTGGACACACTGAGTAAAAGTCTGAGCAGGTATCACTACAGGAATAGAAAGTTTTTCTTGATTTTTGAAGTACAAAGTTATCTGTTTTGGTTTGATCATTACCCAAACCATTTCCAAAGTACATATATGGTTTCTTTATGTCCTTTGGAAGCTAAACTAGTGTACTAAGTATATCTGAAGAGAAAAGAGGGCAGGTGTGAAGCAGGTTTTGCAGCACCAACTGATTTCCTGAGTGCATCCATCCATCACTCTCAACATTACCTATTACCTTCATGTTATCTTTGTTGGGCACTAGAGTCCATGTTTGATTCTCCTCAAGTGCGTCGATCTCTTCTTGCATTGCCTCTTTCCATTCGGTGTACCTGCTTGCATCTTCATAGCAATCGGGCTCATGATCTTCTACTACTTTTGTTGGGATAGATGGTTGGATGCACTCAAGAGATTGAGTTGAAGCTGCTAGACCTGCTTTGCTTCAGCCCTCCTTTGCTTCAGATATGCTTAGTACACTTGTTTAGCTTCCAAATGATACCAAGAAAGCATATATGTACTTTGCAAATGATATGTGTAATGATCAAATCAAAACAGACTACATGAGACTTCAAGAATCCAAGAAAACTTGCTATTTTTGTAGTGACACCTGCTCAGTCTTTCACTCAGTGTGACCAGCACACTTACATTTGATCTAATTCCTTCTCGACATATTAAATTAGCTTAACAAGCTACCATTTGCAAGTGGAATGAGAAGAAATGATAAACTACTCTTTGAGAAATCAATTTAGCAAAATTATATGTACCCCCGACTTTTTAGGAACACTGCAGCAGAATACCAGAGTCCACTTCGAGTGCGATTTCTCTCAGATGGCGGATCCTTTGACCTTGAAATTTTGTAGGCATGTAGTATGCTTGGAGCGGGTTCCAATGTGCTTTGAATCACTTGATTTGGTTCAGTAGATCCTGAGATATGCCCTGTTGAAGTTGACAAACTTGGAGTAGATGACTCAGAGACAACAGAGATAGTGAATGTGTATACTTCTATTGATTGATGTAATTGTACAATCTCATTAGCATGACAAGCATAGCTAAATGAGGTATTGTGGTGTAGGCTATGAAGTAGCACTAACACACACAGAGTTACAATGGTAGAATGACCAGCTGAAAAAACACGACTTTTCAAGTACTTCTTTTATAGAAGATGAGTTGAGATTTGAAGTTGAATTCAAATTCAAATCTCCTATAATCACTCCTCTAAAAGTAAGGAGATATTCTCTCCAATTACACCATCCAAAATTCCACGACTAATCAAGTAGGTAAGTGATTACAAGTAAATGCCAAGTCATATAGACTTTTACAATGAGTAAAATGTAATAACACATAGGCAAGTGTTCCTATGGTTCTAGCTTCACATAGTGATATCCTTCAAGGGTTCCAAGCCAAAGGTGAAGGCTTGAAATGCACCAACAGCTCCCCCTCAAGCCAAGCACTTTGGCTTAAGTCTTCATCTTTAGTCTTCAATCACATCCTGCAATCCAATCATGGATTTGAATCTGCATAACCAGTGTTTCCATCCAATGCTTTAGTGAGTAAATCTGCACATTGCATATTAGTAGACACATAAGTCAATTGAATGTCTTTGCTTAGCAATTTTTTTCTCACATAGTGGTAATGAACCTCTATGTGTTTTGTCCTAGCATGATATATTGGATTAGCTGCAAGGTGAAGAGAGCTTGTGTTATCTCCAAAGATGATTGGAGGCCTAGTGTATAGGCCTAGCTCTGTATACAAAAGCTTTAACCAGATAGCTTCTTGAGTGGCATTGGCTAGCCCTCTATACTCTGCTTCAGTGGAAGACAATGCCACTGTAGGTTGTTTCTTGGCTGACCAAGAAATAGGCTTATCTCCTGCAAAACAAATGTAACCTGATGTGCTTCTCCTATCATCCTTGCATCCTGCCCAATCTGCATCTGAGTATACTTTAATGTCAATATCTGATGTATAAGGAAAGTACAAACCATGACTTTGAGTTCCTTTCAAATACTTCAAGATCTTCTTTGCTGCCTCTAGGTGAGGTACCCTTGGTTTGTGCATGAATTGACTAAGCACACTAACTCCATATGCTATGTCAATTCTTGTCAAGGTAGCATAATTCAAACTACCTACCATGCTTTGATATCCTGTAATGTCTTGTATTTCATCCCCTTCATGAGCACTTATCTTTAGGTTGACCTCCATTGGAGTAGTTGAGACTTTAGCATCCTGCAAGCCAAACTTCTTGACCATATCCTGTACATACTTCTTTTGAGTAATATATATACCTGAGTTAGTGTAGACTAACTCAAGACCTAAGAAGTACTTCAATAATCCAAGATCATTAATCTTGAACTCTTTCATCATCTGTCCTTTGATGTGTCTAATCCCATTGACATCGTTGCCTGTAATAATGATGTCATCAACATAAACACACAAATAGATTACCTCTGTACTACTTCTCTTTATGAACAGAGAAGTATCAGCTTTACTCATCACAAATCCTTGGTCTTGGAGATAGGTTATCAACCTGTAATTCCATGCTCTAGGTGCCTGCTTCAAACCATATAGAGCCTTCTTCAATTTACAAACATAATTTACCTTCTTGGGATCTTCATAGCCAGGTGGTTGTGACATGTAGACTTCTTCAGATATCCATCCATTCAAGAAAGCATTCTTGACATCTAATTGGTACATGTTCCAATTCTTGGATGCAGCTACACTCACCAATATTCTGATAGTTGGCATCTTAGCCATAGGAGAAAATGTCTCCTCATAATCAATGCCTTGGGTTTGTGCAAAACCCTTGGCAACCAACCTAGCTTTGTACCTGTTTATTGTTCCATCAGAATTTCTCTTTAGCTTATAGATCCATCTGGATCCTATCACCTTCATAGAATCCTTCTTGGGTACCAAGTCCCAAGTATCACTCTCCTTGAGAGCTTCCATTTCTTCATCCATAGCTCCTTTCCATTCTGGTTTGGTGATTGCTTCTTCATAGGTACCTGGTTCTTCATTCAACAAATCCTTTGCAAGATATACAGAATGTTTAGTTACAAGTGATGTGTCATACCCATATCTGATAGGCTTCTTACTTTCTCTCTGAGATCTCCTCATAGCTTGAGTTGAGGATTCTGGTATATCCTCTAGCTTCTTCATCTTCATCTTTCCTTTGGACTTCCATGCCTTGAATTCCTCAAGGTTAATTGTATCATCATCATCTGAGCTTGAGTCTTCTTTCTGGATTGGTTCCTCCTTGGTAAGCCTTGGAAAATCTTCTTCCATGTCATAAGGTAGACTAACCTTCCTGCATTCATTCTCATACCATGAGTCATTCTCATCAAAGATGACATCTCTGCTTACCTTGAAGCCTTTGTTTGTTGGGTTGTAGAATCTGTATCCCTTTTGGTTCAAATCATAACCAATGAAGATACATTTTTCAGCTTTAGGGTCTAGCTTTCCCCTTACCTGTGAGGGAATATGCACATATGCTACACAACCAAAGATTTTACAATGATCCAGAGAAGGTCTCTTACCATGCCAAGCTTCATATGGTGTCATACCATCAAGTGATTTGGATGGCAACCTGTTTATGAGATAGGTGGCAGTGGATACACCTTCTGCCCAAAGATAATTTGGCAACTTCTTTTCATTAAGCATAGACCTAGCTGTTTCTACTATGAGTCTATTCCTTCTTTCAGCTACTCCATTTTGTTCAGGTGAGTACCTTGTGGTTGTCTCCCTTTTGATGCCTCTTTCCTGCAAGAATTCTTCAAACTCATTGGAGAAGTATTCTCCTCCTCCATCTGACCTTAGCCTTTTCAAGCTTCTTCCTGTTTGGTTTTCAACAAGTGCAAGATACCTCTTGAAACAATTAAACACTTCATCTTTATGCTTCATAAAGTATAAAATTGTCCACCTGCTATAGTCATCAATAAAGGACACATAGTACCTTGAACCTGAAATGGAAGGGTCCTTGCTAGGTCCCCAAACATCTGTGTGTACCAAGTCTAGGTAGTCTTCATGCATGAAACCTTTCCTTGAATAGGGCAACCTGTGAGACTTACCAAATCGACATGCTCCACACTTATAAATCATGTGTTGCTTGGATACATTAGGTATCCCAAGCACACATTGATCCCTGCACATTTGCTTTAGGGTTCTTTCACCTATGTGACCTAACCTCTTGTGCCATATTTCTAACTCTGAAAGTGTTTGATCCTTGTAATTGTATAAAGCAATATTTTTTGTATCTTCTAGCTCAAAAGTAAACAATCTACCTGATTTCTCTCCCTTGGCAATTCTTTTGAAACCATGTCTTGGGTCCTCCACATATGCTCCATGTTGAGTGAACCTGACCTGCAAACCTTTCTCCACAATCTGACCAACACTCATTAGATTCTTGGTGATGGTTGGTACATAGAGTACCCTGCTCAATAGGTTCTGGTTACCATCACATGTCTTCACATTTCCAATTTTTACAACAGAATGTTTAGTTTCATCACCTGTCTGTACCTGATGTTTGCCCTTGGGTTCTTCCAAATCAGAGAGTAGTGCCACATTGCCAGCTACATGGTTAGAACATCCTGAGTCAATATAAAATAAATGATCATCATTTGTACCTGCCTTGGAGGTCATATTCATGATCAATAGGGAGTCATCTTGCTCCTCTGTGTAGTTGTTGTAATCCCTTCTATTTCTGAATCCACCTTGGTAGTTACCATTGTGGTTGTGGTTGTAATTGTTGTTGTATTGATTGTTGTATCCATTCTAGCCTTGGTGTTGGTTGAACCTGCCTCTCCCTTGAGAGTATCCACCTCTTGAGTAGCCTCTTCCTCTCTGATTCTTGTAGTTCTTGTAGCATTCATCTGTGGTATGATTGGACAATCCACAAATGTTGCATGGTGATGAGTTGTAGGGTCTCCCCCTACCTGACTTACCTCCTCTGCCTCTTCCTCTTGAGGATCTACCTCTCCCTGCATAGTTTGCTTGGGAGGTAGAACCTTCTTCATCAACCTTCTTACTTTTACCTTTATCTTTAACCTTCTTATCAGTATATAGAGCAGAGGGGTTGTTACCTTTTGATTGATCTCCTGCCTTTGTAAACTTTGCTTCATGTGTGAATAGTTGGCCCATGAGTGTTGTGAGATCTGGGGTATGAATGTCCATGTAGAGGTCCATTGCAGTGGTGAAACTTTCCCACTTATCATCTGCCTTGAGTCCATTTTTTACTTGCCTGACTATTTGTTCCTCTTCAATCTCCTCTCCAATACTTGCTAATTGGTCTACCACATCTTTAATCTTGGTCACATACTCTGAGACTGATTGCTTGGGCTGCTTCCTAAGGGTTGTGAATTCAATCCACAGTTGATTCTTTTTGGCCCTTGTGTTGGAAGAGAAATATGTAGACAGAGTTTCCCAAGTCTCTTGGGAAGTCTTACAGTTCCTTAGATGAGGTAAAAGGAAATCAGATATAGAGTTAAGAATGTAAGACCTTGCCAAAGCATCCTTTGCACACCATTGGTTGAGTCTCTCTTGTTCATCCTTGGTGGGTAGTCCTCTAGCTTTGAATGAGGGCAATTCCTCATCTCCTGATATGTACCCAAATAGGCTTCTTCCTTGTAGATAGGTCTTCATCCTTAGGGACCAAGCTTGGTAATTGTTCCTGTCCAATTTGTCAATGAATGAAGGAAAACCATCTCCCATGTTTACCTTATTTGCTCTGATACCACAATTGGGATAGATGGTTGGATGCACTCAAGAGATTGAGTTGAAGCTGCTAGACCTGCTTTGCTTCAGCCCTCCTTTGCTTCATATATGCTTATTACACTTGTTTAGCTTCCAAATGATACCAAGAAAGCATATATGTACTTTGCAAATGATATGTGTAATGATCAAATCAAAACAGACTACTTGAGACTTCAAGAATCCAAGAAAACTTGCTATTTTTGTAGTGACACCTGCTCAGTCTTTCACTCAGTGTGACCAGCACACTTACAATTGATCTAATTCCTTCTGGAGATATTAAATTAGCTTAACAAGCTACCATTTTCAAGTGGAATGAGAAGAAATGATAAACTACTCACTGAGAAATCAATTTAGCAAAATTATATGTACCCCCGACTTTTTAGGAACACTGCAACAGAATACCAGAGTCCACTTCGAGTGCGATTTCTCTCAGATGGATGATCCTTTGACCTTGAAATTTTGTAGGCATGTAGTATGCTTGGAGCTGATTCCCATGTGCTTTGAATCACTTGATTTGGTTCAGTAGATCCTGAGATATGCCCTGTTGAAGTTGACAGACTTGGAGTAGATGACTCAGAGACAATAGAGATAGTGAATGTGTATACTTCTATTGATTGATGTAATTGTAAAATCTCATTAGCATGACAAGCATAGCTAAATGAGGTATTGTGGTGTAGGCTACGAAGTAGCACTAACACACACAGAGTTACAATGGTAGAATGCCTCGGGGAGTGAGCTCAATTAGACCAGCTGAAAAAACACGACTTTTCAAGTACTTCTTTTATAGAAGATGAGTTGAGATTTGAAGTTGAATTCAAATTCAAATCTCCTATAATCACTCCTCTAAAAGTATCTCTCCAATTACACCATCCAAAATTCCACGACTAATCAAGTAGGTAAGTGATTACAAGTAAATGCCAAGTCATATAGACTTTTACAATGAGTAAAATGTAATAACACATAGGCAAGTGTTCCTATGGTTCTAGCTTCACATAGTGATATCCTTCAAGGGTTCCAAGCCAAAGGTGAAGGCTTGAAATGCACCAACAACTTTGTTCATATATGCATAATGAGTTTCCATGTATGAATCATAAGTAAACCTTTGAGTTGGATACTTAACTCTAGAAGAATTCCTTTCTTCACCTTTTGGAGGAATAAACCTCCTTTGCCTTGGGAACTTGATCTCTTTCTTTGACATGCCTTCTTTCTCCATCATGTGTCCTTCATCATCTTCAACTTCATTACCTTCTTCATCCAACTCCACCAATGTTGCTTTGCCTTTGTTGATTGATTGTGCTTCATAGCTTGATGAAGATCTCCCCCTCCATGGTGAGTTCATGCTTGAACTATCTTCATTGGTGGAACACATTGGGCCGCTTAGCTCTAAGTCGATTTGTTCTTCATCATGTCCATGCTTTTCTTCTTCATAGTCCTGCATACAATCATACTTCTTATACCAAGGGAGTAGCTCATCAAATGCTACATCCCTTGATATCCTCAAGTCCTTTGTGTTTGGGTTGAAGCACCTGTAACCTTTATGATCATTTGAATATCCTAGAAACACACACTTTTCTGCCTTTGGTTGTAGCTTGTGCCTCAATTCACTTGGCACATGTACATAACAAGTACATCCAAATATCTTCAAGTGGGAAAGATCAGGTTTCTTACCATAGTAGGCTTGATATGGTGTCAAGCCATGGATCCCTGAGGTAGGAGCCCTATTCATAAGATACACGGCGGTATTTGCTGCATCACTCCAAAACATGTTAGGTACATTCATCTCATTAAGCATTGCTCTAGCAATCTCGGCAATGTATCTTGCTTCATAGCTTGTCCTTGGAAGTTGGGAAGACCTTCAACCAGCCTCTTGAATTGCATTTCCTTCATTCTTTGTATGTTGATGTGACCTATCCTCTTGTGCCACAAGTCCAACTCCGAAATCCTCTTGTTTCCATATGTGAAGTAGACATGTTGAGTGGAATGAGAATTTACCTCCAAAGTGAAGAGTCTCCCTTGCTTCTTTCCTCTTGCTATGACCTTGTAACCTTGCTTAGGGTTCTCCACAAAGCATCCACCTTTGTTGAACCTTACTTGATAGCCTCTTTCAACCATTTGCCCAACGGACACCAAGTTCTTTGTGATAGTAGGTACATGCAAGACATCCTTGAGACATCTTCCTTCCTCCTTGTCATCCAAAGCTACATCTCCAACATGGGAGATCTCATGGGCTATATCATCACCTGTTTCTACATGTCCTTTACCTTTGGGAACATGTAGATTAGTAAACCAAGAAGCATTGCAACTCATATGGTTGCTACATCCACTATCAATATACCAAGTGTTATCTACTTTGCTTGAATTCCCATTCATGTGCATCATCAAGAAATTGTCATTTTCTGAACTTGTAGAAGCATAATTACCTTGGCCTTTGTATGAAGAACCTTGATTATAGCTCCTTTGGTTTCCTCCTTGGTAGCAATCTCTAGCATAGTGGCCAAACTTGCCACATATGTAACATCCTTCACCATCTTGATTCCTGTTTTGTTGATGTCGTCCTCCTCTTCCTCTTGTTCTTCCTCTCCCTCTTTGTGATGAGGTGCCTCTTTCATGTCCTTGATTGCTTGAGTGGCCTTGCCTTCCTCCAAACCTTCCTTTGCCCCTTCCTTGTCCTCGTCTTCCTTTGCCCCTTTGATTACCTGCATAGAAAACTTGTGCATCCTTGCTTTTAGTTGAACTTCCACCTATGTTCATTTCTTTGGTGACCATGAGAGCAACCAATTGCTCAAAATCGGGAAGATTATCCCTTACATAAACTGAAGTGGTAAAGGGTTTCCACTTCTCATCATCTCTCAAACCATTGAGAGTATAAGCCACAAGATCGTCATCGTCTACGTGTAAAATGAAAATGAGGCTCTGAGGTTACCTCAATCCAAAGCTTTCCTTAGATGGACACCTTGTGCTCTTGCAAATTTGAGTAGAATAGCTCCCCCTTGATGTGAGCTACCTCCAAGAAGCTTTTGTTGATGCAAATCTTCAACCACCAACAACAAGAGGTCTTCTTGCTTGTATGTGATGCCTCAAAGATGCCCAAATGCTCTGATACCCCTGATGGGGGAAGTATCTCAACCTCTAAGCAACGACAAAGCATGAATGACCTCCACAGGTATCCTTCTTTGACCTCTGCACACCAAAAATGCTCTTACTCATAGCTTATGCACACAACTCCAGTGAGCTTTTGTAGACCTGTAGTAGACACCAAGCGCTTTCCAACAAATCAAATTTCATTTCAAATGGAAAAAACACAAGGAGAAACAATGTCTACAACATGAGCTAGTTGAATGCTCACAACCACTAGTCAAGCAGATACCTCACTTCACTCCAGCAAGCTTTTCTCAGAGATTATACAGAGACTGAATCTCAAACTTGGGTCAACTTTAGTGGACTCTAATAGCTACCCAATGACACAAAAATAATAGCAGATGAATACATAGAGAAGGAGAACCAGCCCTTACACCAGAGAGCAAAATATTTCCAACAGAGCTTACACACCAAGAGAGATATCAATCAAACAACTTCACTAAAATGCATGTTGCTCCCAGATTACTCAGAGA
>CM035435.1:71414454-71429454 GCA_020310875.1 Ceratopteris richardii
CGACCGACCTGTCAATCGCGATCGACTCATCAATCGCGACCGACAGAGTCAACGACGCTTTGACCACGATTGATTGACTTTTCGGCCACGTGTCAATCGCGACTGACCAGTCAATCGCGACTGACAGCCACGACGGACCTGTCAATCGCGATCGACACGTCGATCGCGACTGACCTGTCAATCGCGACCGACAGACCTTGCGAACGCGTTAGAAGGGCAAATTAGGTCAAATTTTCAAGGCAAAATTATTGATCTAAATTTTGATTAAGTGTGGGACAAACACTAGGGTGTAGTATTGCATCGCGAGGCCGTGCCACAAGCTACTCGAGTATTCCTGTTTGACTGTTAGCTTGTATTGAACCCTGATTTAACTCCCTAAACCCTGAACAGTCCTAACTTTTTCATACGAAATCCAATTTTTAAGCTCTTGGGCTTGTTGGAAAGCTCGTGGCATATACTACACGCCCTCAACTGTTTTTTATAAAGATAATGCATTGATTTTCAGAGAGGGTATTTTGAAGTTGACCATACCCAGGGGGCTCAAAGTCAGGGGTCTTTAGAATTATTTTTCTAAAAAGTCACAATGCAAATATGTGTATATGTTACATGAATGAAAGTTGTGGGTTGTGTCCTTGAATCTAAGCATTGAGCTAACCGTGGGACTTTTATAGGTCCATTGAGAGCAACTGAGAGCGTACAAAGCAAGGTTTCTTTGCAAGCTTGAGAACCGGGTTCTTGAGCACCATAAAGCAAGGGATCAACAAGTAAGGTTGGATTATTCTCAACTCCCTCTGTCATTTCCTAGCTCAAGCTAAGAACGAGTAGAGATAGGAGTAAGTCAGGGCGACGATAGGCAGTTATCAAGTTGAAGACTACCTAAAAACTCAAGTTCAAGTTAAAAACATAATCTCTGTACTGTCGATAACCTAAAGGAAAAGAATCTAACGTGGAACGATCAACCTAAAATACGAAGAACATTCAAGTGTTCCTGACGACGTGATATCAGACAAGACCATAAACACAATAATTGACTAAAAAGAACCAAGTGACTGGTACCAATTGATCGGCAACGAGGTTGTACTCTGGAAAAAAATTTGGGCTAATCAGTTAGGCATATGAACCTTAGATCAGGACGACATTTAGCAAGGGAAAGACAAAGCCTTAGGTCTTGAGAGGCTAGTGTCAATCATACTGCAAGGTCTTGGGCCCAGCAGTTGAGTCACCACTCTCATTACCCTAGCTCGGATACCAGTGAGTCAGAAATGTCTCAAGGCATGGACAGACCTACGGGAAGTTCAGGAGTGCCTTATTTGTACAGGGTAGAAGGCCCTTACAAAACACAGCTGGAATATCTCAGGACCAACCGACTAGGTGCTAGCATCTATGAGGACGGCCTAGGAAGATCCGTGGTCCAGATTAAAAACCCTGACCAATCCATGGGACTAGAACACCCAGCTGTCAAGTTTGAAAATGGTGCATACCTGGACAAAGAAGGAACTATATATGTTGTCACTAGTCACCCTGATAGGACAGATGACTTCGGGAATGTAATCTCAGAAGCGGATTTAGGTGACCTAGAACAAGGGAACATGGGTGCGGAACCTAGAACCCCTCGAGGTAAATCAGTTCTCACTAGGATTATCACGCCTGAATGGGTCCCCCAAGACAACAAGAGCATAGAGTTGCTCCTCAATCGAGAAACTGATGAAGCCTTTTGGAGGTATAAGTCTAATCGGCCAACAGACATAGGAAATATCATGATCTATGAGCTTAAGGATCCGGATAGCCCAGGCAGAGTGATCTACTTAGATCATGCTTCAGAACGGATCTTTGTGGTGACAGAAAATGATAGGCATGCCTACACTTGGAAGGGTGAATTTATTTTCCCCCAACCGAGATCAAATGTATCCTATGGTCACCCTGGGGCTGGAACTTCCCAAGCTCATGGTACGCAAAGAGATAGAAGTAGGGACAAACCAGAAGTAAGTTTCGCCAACCCCGTGGGCAGAGAAAGAACGAGAACAGAGACGAATAGGGTAGAACCTGAGATGCATAGAGTCCACAGGAACCAAAGAAATGTAGATGGATTCCCTCTACCGAGGCCTAGAGAGCATACAAGAACTTTGAGACCCACCCAGCTAGTTAAGTCCATGAAGAATTACTTTGACGGCACAGGAGATCCCTATGATCATGTGGCAGAGTTCAAGCAAGTCTTGAGAGCTGAACAAGTGGAAGATCTGTTCACGCAGTACAATGCCTTCGGTCTAACCCTTAGGAACACGGCACTTACATGGTTTCAGCCATTAGATGAGCGTCAGTTCAGGAGCATAGACCAACTCCTAGAGGCATTCATTGTAGAGTTCTCTAAGAGCGGCATAAGACAGAATACCTCCTCATTGATCCACAGCTTCAAACAGACCCCCCAAGAGACTGTGAGACTTGCAGGAAGAAGATTTAGACAATATCTTGAAAGGTGCCCTATTTCGGAGCTACCCACATCTGCTAAACAAGTAGCCTTATTCCTTGATGGATTGCTGAGTACGAAATTGAGATCCTATGTGTATCTGAAAGACCCTAGGACTATAGAAGAATGTGTACGTATGTGCATTGACATTGAAGATAACCTAGGAGAAGAGCTAGAGCTGTCCAAAATTTACAAAGATTCAGATAGTGCATCTAGTCAATCTTCCACACAAGCAACATCAATTGAAGAACTTGCCGAAAAAGTAGCTCAGAAACTAGGTGTAATTAGCAAACAAATCCCAAGGTTTGCCCCTGTGAAAAGGTGCTATACATGCGGTGGTGACCACATGGCGAATGTCTGCCCTATTATGGCTCAACCCCAAGTAAACCCTAGTAGCCAGTACTGCACCATAGAACGGAGATACACCAATCACACCGCACAAGACTGCCCATACAACAAGCAGGCAGTTAGGCAACCCTATCCGCAACCCTACCAACAAGGCAGATACCAGAACCAAAATCCACCACCACAATATGCTAGACCCCAACAAACCTACCAACCACAGTATCAGGCCCAACAAAGGCCTCAGCCTGTGCTAGCACAACAACCCCCTGCCCCAGCTAATGTGATTCCGGTAAAGTATACTGCTGCAGAAGAGAACCTGAATAGAGCTATAGTCCCTGTAACATCCTTGATCTCTGAAAATGACCCAAGTGACCATAGCTTTGATTCTACCCATGTGGATAGCCCCCAGGCTTACTACATGCAGTCCCCAGAACATGGAGAGTCCTACTATGGTGAAGAGTCGAACGAACCTAGTTGGGAGTCAGAATACACGAACGTCATGTATACAAACCCCAACCCTAGACCTCAACCTAGGCAAGTACGACCACCATTTCCAAGAGGGCCATGCTACAGATGCCAAGGTGATCACCTCATTCGTGATTGTCCCTTACCTCCGCCTAGACAAACTCAGTCCGTGACTATCCAAGGCTTTTGCCAAGACTGCGGAAAAGAGCATCTCTTACGAGATTGCCCTAAGAACCCCAATAGCATGCCAAAAATCACCCCTATCAACGTTGTTGGGTTAGTGGTAGACTCCTCAGGAAGTGTCACTTCCACTGCACCAGTACAGGTAGTCACTAGGGCTCAGGCATTGCAGCAAAACCAAGGGGTAGGCCAGGAAAAGAGCCTAGATGCTAGCGATACTGAGAGCCAAAATAAAAAGAGAACAAGAGCTTGGAAAGATAGCCGCGAACGTATGAGAAGGCAATGGGCAAAGAAGATGAGTGAACTTGAGGAAAGTCTACGAGAAACCAAGGCTAAAATCAGAGAGATCACGTCTCAACCGCACTCTCACACATTCCCACCGCTACCATCCACATCACCCTCCATCCCTTCACCCTCTAAGACAGCCCACGTAACCCACCCACCACCCCAAACAGGATCGGTATTAGCTGATCCCACTCCCGAAGACATAGACATGATGCTTAAAGCATATCAGGCCAGAATCCAAGAAGGGCCAAACGTCACGGATCATGACAAGTGCTATCCTAGAGCTGACCTAGAGATAGAAAGAACCAAACTATGCGCGAAAATGGTCGCATTGGCTCAAACTATGTTTGAAGCCAGTCGCCTTTTCAATTACTCAGGCTCAGCCAAAACGCAATTACACTTGGATGGATTCCTAGAGAAGTTAGAGAGGATAATTGCAAGATCTGACAAGGAAGAAAAAAATCAAGACCAAGAAAAAGCAAGCAAAAACAGGAATCATTCCCAATCAGAAGTGTATGTGGCCAATGCCCCTAAACCGGACAACTTCCCCTCCTTAGAAGGAATAGAGAGGCCAATAGCACAGCCAGAAAAGGAACCTACCCCTCAAAGAAAGGAAAGGGCAAGAGAACGGGTAAGCCAGCCTCTTCAGGAAGCCCATGTGCCTCCTCAAGGAGCCTATCTTCCTCCCCAAAGGTCACAAGAGCCTGTCTCGAAAGCATATGTACCTCCACAGGTAACCCACATTCCTTTCCAGAGAGCGTATGAGCCTGTTCGGAAAAGTAATAGAATAAGTAATCCTCCCCAAGAAGCTTGTGCTCCAGCCATTCACGAGAACGAGGAGAGAGTCAACAATAGAATCAGCCCTCCTTCACAAGTTGCTTATGCGCCCAATTCTACGGAGCCAGACACTTCTTCTTCTATGAATCGGTTTGCACCAGACTTCCTACGAGAGATTCAAGAAGACAAATGGGATAACGAAAGCGAGGTCGCCCCTCCTTTTGAACTTGTGGACGATGCACACGACCAATTCCCACAAGACATCCCATCTATTTACGGGGAGCATGAGAGTGTTCAGTCTCACGAGAGATTAGACTTTGAGTCGAATTCCATACAAGAGTTACCCCACTTCACAGGCCCATGGGAAGCAAAGTCCACATGTATGAGAGCACCCACAGTCATGGTAAGGAACGACGACTCAATCATTCCTAGGAACACAGAGGTAGTGAAGAACACTAACGTGCAGTGTAATCTCAAGTTAGAAGAGCTACTCAAGGTTAGACCTGAATTATGGAAACATGTAGCCAAACAAGTACCAGAGATAGCAAAACCTCGTTCCCAGGTAGGATCCCATAGGACAGTGCCAGAAATTCCCTTGGATAAGATAGGAGATATGTGCGAAGGTGAAGAAGGGAACACCTACCTTCCCATCACCTATCAGGACTACACCACGAAGGCAATTTTGGACTCAGGTGCAGGAGTTGCAATTGCCACCACCTCCTTATGGAAGCGTTGGGGCAAGCCAGCACTCAGGCCGACGAGAATGAAATTGCAGATGGCCGATGGCCACATAGAGAGACCCCTAGGATTGCTAGAAGGAATAACTCTCACCACTTGTGGTGTCGAGTTTGAACACAGTTTTGCTATCTGTGACTTCAATAAAAATCATGCCTATGAGATGATTTTGGGAAGGCCATTTATGCGACAATTGCAAGTGGTACAGGATTGGGGAACCAACTCCTTGTATTTGCAACACTTGGGTGTTACGACCAAAGTCAATCTCAAAGATTATTCTCACAGAGATGTCCCTCCTATCCAATGGAATTCCGTCCATAGAGCCAAAGATGACACAGAATCGGTGCATTCCATAGGATCTGGATCCTCATGGATGCATGAAGATACCCACTTATGGATGTGTAAGGTAGCAGTAGAAGAAGAGAAGAGAGAGAAAGCCAGAGAGGTAGGTGCGAACGAAACTCATAGACCCATTCAAGACCCAGCCTATGCACCTATAGTCTTTCCAGATGAGGAGTTTGAACCCCATGGCTGGGTGGAAATTTTAGCAACAATGGACGTAGCCATCAATGAAGAACAATGGACACCTCACTGTGATGAGGATGGCTATGATATTTCAGTCTTCTCCATAGAGCCAATCATGGGAGAGGCAGTTTTAGAAGAATGCGAACCTAGCCCTGATGCATTTGAGGATGCAAGTGACTCCGATCTAGAGTCAATCATTATGGACCCACCATTTGCGTCAGATAAAGAATATTTCCATGAAATAGAATTTCAACCCCAGAGGCATGGAGAGGTTACAAATGATGTAAGATTAGCAACGCATATGACCTCTAAGGAAGAAGGAAAGAAACGAAAGAAGAAAGAAGTCTCACCAGAGGAGGAAGAGTCTTTGTTTGAGGTCCCAGAAAATTTTAAGAAGTATGAGATAGATGATAGGAGAGTCATGATAAGAATGCCTAAACGAGAAGCACAATCAGGAGAGGCCTATGATAACAAAGAAACCACCAAGAAAATAGTAGTGGCCATAGAAGAAGGAGAGGAGAGATGCACGTATATAGGCCATGACCTGACAGAAGAAGAAGAGCATGAATTGATTGCCTTGCTAAGAGAATACAGAGATGTATTCGCTTGGAGTTACAAGGATTTGAAAGGGGTTGACCCGGACATATGCTCACACACTATTCCCATGACCTCAGATGCTAAACCCTCTAAGCAAAAGCCTTATACATATAACGATAATTACGCCGCTAAGATCAAAGAAGAGATAGATAGACTGGTCGAAGCTGGATTTATCTATGAAATTGAGCACACTGAATGGGTATCCCCCATCGTAGTGGTGCCCAAGAAGAATGGCAAACTGCGTGTGTGCATTAACTTGAAGAAGGTTAATGCAGCCACAATCCGAGATAACTATCCACTTCCCATCACAGAACATCTCTTAGAAAGAGTGGCAGGCAAGGAAGTGTACAGCTTCCTTGATGGATTTTCGGGCTACAATCAAGTAGCCATAGCTCCAGAGGATCAGCATAAGACAGCCTTTGCCACAGAATGGGGCATTTTTGCTTTTAGAGTAATGCCATTTGGGCTTACCAATGCACCAGCTACCTTCCAGAGGCTGATGTGCCATGTGTTTAAGGAGTTCCTAAGGAAGAGTTTAGAAGTCTATGTTGATGATCTTTGTGCTCATTCCAACATTAGACAAACCCATATCCCTGAACTCAGACAAATCTTTGACAAATGTAGAGAATATCAAGTCTGCCTGAACCCAGAAAAGTGCGTTTTTATGGTCAGGCAAGGCAAGATTCTAGGACACATAGTGTCAAAGAATGGCATATCTACAGACGAAGAAAAAGTGAGAGCCATAGCAGAGCTACCGAGGCCAAAGAATGTCAAGGAAGTACAAGCTTTCATGGGGCACTGTGGTTATTACCGACGATTTATACACATGTATGCTGTCATTGCAAAGCCCATGTACGGACTTCTGACAAACTTTGAGTGGACGGATGAATGTGAGAATTCCTTCCAAGAGCTTAAACGAAGATTATGTTCAGCACCAATCTTGACCACACCAGATTGGAATAAGCCATTCCATGTTCATGTTGATGCATCCAATTATGCTATTGGATGTGTGCTTGCACAACCTACTGGTGAAGGTAATATGGATCTTCCAATTGCCTATGCTAGTAGACAATTGAATGCGGCTGAACGGAATTACACCACTACAGAGCGCGAAGGATTAGGCATGGTTTATGCAGTCAAAAAATTTAGACACTATTTGCTTGCAAATAAGTTTAAATTTTTTACTGATCATCAGGCATTGTTGTACCTAGTAAACAAGCCATGCAATACAGGTAGATTAGTAAGATGGTTTCTCTTGCTAATGGAATACGAATTTGAGGTTGTGGTAAGAAAAGGTAGGACTCATTTGAGAGCCGATCATCTCTCTAGGCTCACATCGGGAGAAGCCCCACAAGGAGTGTCAGATGACCTTCCTGATGCTTACTTGTTTAATTTGGAAGTTATACCGCAGTGGGCCAAGCCAATAGTACCAGTATTGACATACGGGCCTAACCATCCTGTGGTAAACACACGGAACAGAGAGGTTGTAAAAGCCCAAAAATACCACATCATGGCAGGAAGCATGTACAAGCACACAGATCAAGGGATCTTGGCTTGTTGCGTAGAAGAGGATGAGTATGCTAAATGGTTGCAATTAGCACATGTAGGTGCATTAGAGCAACACCATTCAAAGCAACGAACTTTACAGACTCTAAAGAGATTCGGAGTGCACTGGCCAACTATGGAAGCGGATGTCCAAAAGTTGTGCAAGGAATGCCCAATCTGTTGCACTAAACAACCGGTGGAACATGCCACTCTCTATCAAGTATCCATTGCGCCAGATTGGAGCGAACCACTAGTATCAGTCCTGAGGACAAACACATTCCCTCCAGACATGACTCTGGCTAGGAAAAGGAGTTTAGAACAAGAAGCTTTGGATTACTCACTCATAGGTGATAATCTATATAAGCGCGGTAAAGATGGTTACCTGAGGTTATGTGTCCATGAAAGTGAATATCTCAAGATCTTGGAAACTGCTCACCAAGGGGTAGCAGGAGGACACTTTGGACCAGATCGGGTGATCAAGGCAATAATGTTTGCGGGCTTCTGGTGGCCTACCCTTCACATGGATGCACATACCTATGTGAAACGGTGTGATGTCTGTCAGAGGACCCAGTATCCTATACGCAAAGATGAGATGCCACTGAAACCTATGATGGGTGGACGTGCATTCTCTAAGTGGGGAATAGACTTCGTAGGTCCTATTAATCCCCCAGCTAAGGGTTCTCATGCGGAATACATCATTGTGGCAACATATTATCTCACCAAATGGGTAGAGGTAAAGGCTACAACCAAGAACGATGCTCAAACAACTGCCAAATTCTTGTTTGAGAATGTATTCACGAGATATGGGCTACCTATAGAGCTTGTAAGTGATAGAGGCACTCATTTCTTGAACGAAGTGATTGAAAATCTACTCCAAGAATTCTTGGTAATACACAAGAAGTCTGCCCCCTATCATCCTCAAGCTAATGGACAAGCTGAGAGCACTAATAAGATTTTATGCAATGTACTGACGAAATTAGTGAACACTAAACGCTCTGATTGGGACAAACAGCTACACCATGCTGTTTGGGCATACCGAGTGGCCTACAAAACGGTACTCCAAGCCACTCCCTTTCAGATGGTATTCGGTCAAAACGCTGTGTTACCCTTGGACTTCTTGATCCCTACATTGAGAGTAGCACGAGAGCACGAATGGACAGGTCATGAGCTCTCCTCTAGGATCTTTGACCTTGAACGATTAGGAGAAACAAGACTGAGAGCCGCTGCAGGGATATATGCAGCCAAGAAGAGACAGAAGGCATACTTTGATGCCCACGTGAAGGATAAAGGCTTGAAAGCAGGAGATCTAGTCTTAGTCTATACACTAAAACAACACGCGAGGAAGCTAGAAAAGAGAGGCTACGGACCTATGATCATCAATAGGATCTCCACGAGCGGAGCAGTACAATTGGCCACATTAGAGGGTGATGTTCTCCCAAATTATATTAGCGGTTGCAGAGTCAAGTTGTATCAGGAACCCCTCACGGAGGAAATGCTCAGTCGACTCAACACTGCTAAGAAACGCAAAGAGGAAGAAAAGCGAGTTCGAGAAGAAGCTCAAGCTGAAGCTTTAGAACGCATCAGAAGGATGAAATTACGAAGGCAAGGTAGAGATCAGCCTGGTGCGAATGACTATGCAGACCAAGGATTTCCTATGGCCATGTGTGAAGTCGCAGGAACAAGCTCGCATAGGATAATTGATAGACGTCCTTTCGTAACCTTAGATATAGGACAAGGAAAGAGTGCAAGGACCGTAAGAGCCTTGATTGACTCAGGTGCAGCCACTAGTGCTGTTAAATTGTCTTACTGCCAAGAATTACAATTGACTGTCAATCCTGTGGAAGCATATCTTATAGGATTGGGAGGAGTGGAAACCCCTTGCATGGGCGAGGCGGAACTTCCCCTTTACATTCATGATGAGGCAATGACAGTTAAAGTACTGGTGTGTCAAGATGAGGATCTCACTGAACCTCTAGTCTTGGGTCAAGATTGGATCTATGACCAAGCAATTAACTTAAACCTAAGAAGTGGACTTCTCCAGGTTTGGGTCAATCATAGTCGAGTTACAGTAGAATTAGACAATGGAGCACTCAAGGAACTAGGAAAGGCACAGACTCCTGGTCCTTCCAGGGGTACACATGAAGATGACCATGCTGTTCTTGTTCAAAACCCTGTGTTGCAGAGGAATGATATTTGCAAAAAAGGAATCAGGGATGCAACGGAACTCCCTTCTTTTCCAAAGGCAAGAAGGAGGCAGCAACCAAAGGCGGATCACAAGCAGAAGAAGCCGAGTACTACCTATGTCCGAGATCAAAAGTACCTGCGCAGCAGAATGTCCCAGAAAATAAACCAGGTGTGGGTGCGGAAAGGCGAACGACCGGGTGCATCACCGTCAACTACACGGGCAAAGCCTCTTATTAGTAACCCACAACACGACGCTAATAAGAAGTCTGTCAGAAATTCTTCTGCTAAAGTAAAATCTATTTGGGTGCCCAAGAAGTCGATGAAGGCAAGCCCACAATCTAGACAAATTTGGGTGCCTAAGGCTTGCTTGAGGGCACAAGTAGTTACGCCAAGGCCACAACCTATGCAGCATAACCCATCTACGAATACAACCAGTATTCCCTCGTGCTCAACACTTAGGAACACACCAAGACCCATGAGCATGCATGTAATCACTTATAAGTGGGTCCCTAAAAGGCCCCATTCCCAAACAGCGACACCGACACAGCTCTCTGGAGTCTCTACGAAACCGAAAGCAAAGCCCATCCACTGCATTTGGCAGTCTAAGATCTGTAATAAACCCCCGACCCCGATTTGTAAATCCACCCCACTTACTAACGACATTAGTCTCCTAGGAATACACAAACGTTAACTACACTCACTGTCTTCGTGCACTTACTAACCACTAACTCATCACCTGCCTCATGTTAATGTTGTAACGGGGACAGCAACGGATTTATTCTGTCCATTACGATGTTAACACATGCTTCTATATTCTCACAGAATCAGAAGACAAGCAGTAAAATGGCAGAAGCGACAGGTTCGGGCTCACAAGCAGGGATACTTACTGCAGGAATTGATGTGGATAGCCTACCTGTGGACGTGCCTCCGACTGAACGACCAGTGGAGATGCAACACCTTCAGCAACTCCCGGTGCCAGATCCACCTACAGGCATCACGGAAAGAGTTCATGCCAATTCTCATTGGTTCAATGGCATGCCCGGTCCATTAGGTGAGGCCAAGTATATCTGGGAGTCTAAATGCGAGTATGACAGATCATGGGTGCGATTCCAATTTTTCTCCAAGGAGTTCGAGACTCTACAGAACACAGAAGATCTACAGATCATATGGCAACGAGCAGGATTGGCGGAATATTTTGAAGCCCCATTACCTAAACCCGATCTCCTCCGATGTTATTATCTGGTCTCCACATTACAAGCTCATGAAGATAAGGACCAACCCGGATCATTTGTTCTCCCCTCACTGCTGGGCAACAACGAGTTGAAGAGGTTTGAACTTACTGTGGAGCTGGTGAGTGATGCTTTAAATATGCATGGCACGCATGTGCCCTCAGAAAAGGATGCTCTCGTTCCCAACAACATGAAGGACAGGAAAGTAGTGAAGCTGAAAGACATGGCAGCCCTCACCCCAAATGTGTCCATCCCTCTCCGCATGTGCATGCAACATTTCGCCTTCCCCGGTCAAGACCGATTCACGCAACCACACAAGAAGATCTGGTTTGCTCTCTACTTGGCGGAAGCAGGTGCGCTACCTATTAAGCTACCAGTGTGGATTATAGATCAGTTGTATGAAGCGAACAAACGGGCTTCTAGGAAATTAGTGGTGAACGGATGCTGTGCACTCACACGCATCATTTACCGATGCTTAGCATATGATGTCCCCATTGAGCGTGCCTTAACTTGGGCACAATTACAAATGTTTAAAAGGCTCAAGACATCCACACATCAGTCCAAGCGCATGAGGGGCGCGATTCCGTGTGTCCAGACAAGGGAAGTCCTGACTACTCCTGAGGCATCACCATTAAGAGAGGGCACTGTACCTCCTTTTACCATTAGGATACCCAGGTCGGAATCTGACACTACGACACAACCCACCCCATCGGCTCCTCCGGTTACACCTGAATTCGAGTTTGCTGCCACTGGAGAGGCTGAAGGACTGGACCCCCAGGATTTCGAAGCATTCCTACAAAGCACACAATTCTCTGATGTGGAGTTTTATTCAGAGGCAGAGGAGCAGGGCACATCCTCACGGAGAAGAAGAAAGTCTACAGACGGTAGACATGTCCATTGGAGTGACGCTCAGCAAAGCCAACAACACGGACATCCGGAAGAAGAAGAAGCATATGAAGAAGAGACCACTGAAGCCCCAGCATATACAGCAGAACTCCGAAGGCTGTATCAGATTATGGAAAGAGTGCGATCGCAGCAGTTACTCACTGAACAGAGCAGCAGAGTACTTATGACTCAGTTGTTGGAAGAAGCGGGAGTTGACTCAGAGTACAGGGAAGGTCTCTTATTGATGGCAGAAACATATGGAGTTGTAGAAGCTGTGCGCACTGCCATTCAGAGGCCTTCAGTTCAATATGACCCACGAAGGTTCCAGACACGACCTCGCTCAGGTAAAAATATCCAAATTCCCGTTACAGTTGCAAAAGAGCCCACTACTACCCCAACCTCCCAAACAGCTAGTCAACAGCACCCCGCCACCCATGAGGAGTCCACCGAACCACTACCATCCACTCCCCCACCATCACCTCCTAGAAGAGAAACAGTGGAAACCACATCGACTGCTCAACCCACCGACCCCACCTTCACCTTCCGTACTCCGATCTCCAGTGCCACCCTATTCTCTACCACTGATAACCCGGTCTTTGACGCAAACCCCATCACTACACCACCCACCGAAACCATTCCCGAGCCTGCCCTAGGACAACCATCCCCAATGCCTTCAGCCACCGGTCATCCTAACCCCAGATCCACATTCATGGGCTTCCCTGCTACCACGCAACCCTTTCAGCCCTCCTCAAATTTACGACCCCAACCCCCGATATCACTCTCTCCATTTCTACAATCCCTCCAGGACATCTTTGCTAGGGCTTTTCAACCAGGCCCTCAACCATTCCCTGTCTTTTCAGCTCCCCACCCCACGTCACATCTATTCACCACTTCCACACACACACCACCTACCATACCAATATATATGGCAGGCCCCACACTAACACCCACTCCTGAAGGTATGGACATTTCACCACCCACGGCACCTCCACCCACGGTTTCACCTCCTCCCATTCCCCCTCCACCAATTTCACCCACACACACAACTTTCGTAGACACATCATTCACTGTCTCCCTTCCCCAATTCCCTTCCCATGCATCTTCCACAGTAAACACCCCCCACTCATCTATAGGTAATGCATTGGACACCATGTTGGCTTGTATATCAAATTTAAGAACAGATTACATTCAGCTCCAGCAACAAAACGCACGCCTGCAAGAGCACTCAGCGACACTACAGCTCCGCCTTGCGGTACTAGAAGAGGAGAATGCTCGCCTCCACACACAGTTCCAAACCCTCCAAGACGCCCATAATATATTGGAAGTACAACTACAGAACGTAGATCAGGAAGCAGTGCAGGTGGTAGAAAGTCACCTACGGACACAACTGGAACGCAACTCAAAACTTCAGCGAAATATGGCGCTACTTAAACGCCATCTTGCGGCTGCTCAGGAAGAGAACAGACGTCTGCAAATACAAAATCAAGAGAACCTGGAGGCAGCTATTGAGAGCACACCGGGGGCACCCATCAGCCCATCCAAGTTTCAAGCAGTGACCCCCGATAATATCAAGATTATATTGGAAGATTATGCCATGCTACTCGAAGCACATGATAAGCTATCGGAGGAGCTAGGACAACTGAAGCAGGAACACCAACAAGGCCCAACAGCTGCCCCTACAACCACCCCCTCTGCAGCTTCGCTTCCCTCCGACGCAGAGGCCATAAAAGATCTCCAGCAATAGGTAAGTGAATTGCAGACACGCCTACTACAATATGAGAGGCCATCTTCCCCTCCGGAGGCTCCCACGGACGAAGAAGTTGTGCAAATTCCTGTGGAACAAACGTTTGATGAAGAATATGATCCGCAACCATTCCCAGGAGGCCAACAAACAGAAGAAGCGCAGGACACGTTCGAGGCACCACGGCCGCCATGGTTACGACAAGTGGAGGAAATAGGGACCTCGCATGAAGAGCGCACCGTAGTGCAAAATCAGGCTATGAGGGTCATAGAGGAGACTGTTTTACAATCAGATTACTTCAAGAACTTGTCATCGAGACGCCTGATTCTCTCATCGGAACTCCAGTACAGGCCATATTATATTATCTTGGCTGATTATAATGCAGAAATACAAAGAGTCACGGGTCAAATTCCTACTTTTGCGACCCAATTTCAACCCGAAGACCTTCCTCCAGAGGTGCGAAAAGGCAAGATTCGTCAACCAACATGGCGGCAGAAACTTTTAGAGACTTATCCAGAAATGCTACGCACATGGAACAACGCGCCGTTGCACCTCCTGTACAACCCATGCTACGGTCCAGTCCCCCGCCGCAGGTCGTGGAAGGCATTTAATATCAAGGTACAGAACAATGCGCAATGCAAGGAATGGCTGAACTACCCGTACATAGCGCCACCACAAGGACCACCATCGGTAGCATATATGATGGGGACCATTCGCCACTGGATGCCGCGCTTGAAGCCCATGCAAGATGTAGCAGCGCAAATGATGCTTAAAATCTTAGATATGATGCAAGTGGTGCTGAAGACCTTTAGAAATGCAGCCGCACCACAGGTACGCCTTCCGGGGTTTAGCAATGGAAATTACGACTTGGTGTATGACATGAGCACCACCCCCAGTATCCGTGTGGCTTACGCTTGGCATGCACGCATCAAATACCTCCCCGCCTGCTACAAACAGACCTTCGAAGAAATGTTCAGATCAGGGTTCTGGGAGTACCACTCGGAGATTTTCGCGCCAAAGCCGACACATCTGCTTCAACTGTT
>CM035435.1:71451954-71459454 GCA_020310875.1 Ceratopteris richardii
TCACACACCATTTCTAAGTTATATTTACCTGTGAATGCATTACTACTTTTAGTGTAATACCAATGCACCACCAAAGCCTCTATTCTTCTCTGATCAATATCTTTAGTTATCTCTAAAACCTTTGCAATCCAAAATGGTCTGGTAGCCTCATCACCATCAGCAAGTACTGCAATAAGCGTTCCAACATTTATCTCTATTAAATTTCCTTGCCATCTTGCTTCTGCCTGTTTTGTCATCCTTGGGCCTACATAAATATTTCTTTCTGGTGGATGTATAAAACTTTGAAGTGCATCTGCATTACATGCTTGGGCCACATTCACGGATCTTTGTGTACAAAAGTCCCATGTGAATGGAACATCAACTGGCCAGTGACCTGCAATTGTATACTGTATAATCTCTTCTTGATGATTGAAAAAGTCCTCCCACCAAGATACATCTTGATCTCCAGCATATTTTTTTGCACGCTCAATATGTCTCTTCTTTTCAATGAGTGCATGCATCCAGCTTTTACTTTGATCAACCACACTTCCACATCTTTCTGTATTGTTTTTATCTTCATATGGTGATTGTTCTGCACCATACACTGTTACAGTAGACAAATTAGGCACCTGCAATAAGAAACTGCATCCCTCTTTAGGCTCCCACCCAAGAGAAGATGAATACTGCTTTGCAAATAAAAGGGTTATTTCATCAACCCTCCTCATCAAGAATACATGGTTGAAACTAATATTGTGCAATGGAGCCAAAACCTTAGCACTGTTATCAAGGCCCATTGAGCAAAAGTGCTTAAAGTCATAAATCTGTGTGAGGTGTTGAACTTCTGGTTTTGGAGTATATGCTTCTGAAATCAGCTCAGATAAAATCGGAAGAGTAAAAGCATTGTTACGTGCCAACTTCTTAGAGAAAGTACTGAACATTTGATCAATGTGATCATGAGTGTGGCCAACCAGAAGAAAATTTACCTTAACCTTCTGAAATACCTGTTTTTCAACAAGCATGCTTAAATATCCAAAGACTGTAGAATTTTTATTCTCTCTTGGAGTATTATCTAGTTGCAAATATAGAGTTGGTGGCAAAAGACCCTTCCATGATTGCAAAACACGATGAATGACAGTAACTGTAAGGTTTGGATCATTATGCACATTCGGATATGTGAAGAAAACCTTGGACATTACAGTTCCATTGTATACCAAAGCGCCAACCAAATGCATTTGCACAAGGACTTCATCTCCAATGTCCTTAGGGATGCGATAAAAATGTGGCAAACAAGTTTTTTTCTGATCCATACCATCGATCAACAAACACATATAACGCTCCGGATTTCTAAGTGCCTTACTTCGATGATGAATTGCTTTCTTTCTCTCTAATGCTTGACTCTCACGATGGTTGTTAAGAAGGTTTTTAAAATTATGCTTTTCCTGTGGTGTTGTAGCCCCTTTTGCCATGTTTTTCAAAGTGGCGCAAACTGAACATTCACCCATTCTAACTTTACGAGGAATAGAAACATTGTTAAACTCTTCCTTCCATAATCGAGTAAAGTGACGATACAACACATACTTCTCATTTCTATTTTCCATGTCTTCTCTATATATTTGAAATACCTCTCGACGAGTAAAGTTATATGACAAGTGCAACCTTCCAGTTGTAGGCATAACTTCACAATGCAAGCTAAAATAGTTCATCATCCAATTCATTGCATGACGTCCAACAGATCCTTTGGTCCCAACATGGAACGTATCCAAAATGAGATCCCCATTCAAAAACCCTTGTTGAACCCTATGTATTCTAAAATTTCCTACACCCATTGCAATTTTAAATGCAGCCCTACAGCATGGCATCCCTTGAGTAAAGAAATATTCAAAACCAACACGCGTTACTGACATGTTATCCTCAATCATTTGCATGCAAGAAACAAGGTATATATCTTGCCTTTCACTATCTAAATGGAGGAATTTTTCTCTTATGTGCTTTAGTTTCTTCATCCCTAAATTATACAAGCATTTCAAACCACAACAATGCTTCACAATATCCAATGCAATCTGTCTATCTGAAGTAAGAAATTTAAATCTTTTTCGACTTACTTCACGAGACCTTCTTTTAAATCGTAGATTGAGCTTGCTTTGCTTTTTCGTTGCTCCACATGCACTTGAATCAGAAGGGAGATCAATGGTTGGATCAGATGGGAGATCAAGAGGTGCATTTGTATGAGCAACATTGCACTGTGAATTGGATAACTTAAATGACTCAACAGAAAACATGGAATCATCAGCACGTTCTAAATCATAGGGATCATCACTTCTCTGGAAAGGCTCAACTGAGAACAATGAATCAATATGAGCAGAGGAAGCTGATGCCCAAGCATCCACTGAAAAGATTGAGCTCATCTTCACTGAGTTCAGAGAAGACTGAAGATGAATGACCTTTTTAAATAAGTAGAAATCCGAGATCAAGTGAAGATATCACATCAAATGTCACATCAAGAAGATATGAAATCAAAAGCTTATTAAAGTACATTAAATAACATAAAACATCAAATTACATCAAATCACTTAATTACTCAAATATACACTAATAAGGGAACCAAAGATTTGATTCACTTTTGATTCAAATGAGAAACACAGTTGATTTCTAACTTCATATGAGTCATTCAGTCTAAGCATTGTGAATGAATCAAAATATATCAAAGTTGTGTTCCAATAGGAATATATAATAAAATTGTTTGGATGAAATTTTACAAGAAGAAATTTTACAACTGGAATATATCCAAGTTGAGTTCCAACTGGAATATGCTATGCCATTGAACACTATACAAGAAGAAATTTTACATTTGGTTAAGATTTCAAGGATTAGGTTTTATTGTGGTCTTGGCTAGATATCAAAGAGGTAGATGAAAGTATATTGAAAAAGAATTATGTGTAAAAGAGGCACACAGAAAGTATATTCATACATTGATTTTCCATTTCAACAATGTGTTACAAGATAAATGTGAATATGAACTAAAGTGTGGAGGATAACACTATAAAGATGTCATTAATCTCACAACTTAGACCTAATTTTCTCCCAAGCAACAGAATCTAAGAAAAAACATCTACATGAGATTAGAAATCCTCATGTACATACCATACTGTTGCCATTGAAGTTTAATTTCCATGCAAATGTATATAAATAGTTGCAAGGTTCTGTACTAGAATGTTTATTCAAAGTGATTTTCCATTTCAAGAGTGAGTTACAAGATAAATGTGAATATGAACTAAAGTGTGGAGGGTAATACTATGAAGATGTCATTAGTCTCCCACATTTAACACAACTTTGACTTGATTTTCTCCCAAGAAAGAGATTCTTAGAAACAAATCTCTACATGAGTTGAGACATCCTCATGGACATACCATACTCTTGCCATTGAAATGTAATTTCTATGCAAATGTATATAAATAGTTGTAAGGGTCTATGAATATTTCATTAAAGTGGCTCTGAAACAGCCTATTTGTGTGGGTGCTATTCCCTGGTTAGATAAGTTGACAGATTTAGTTAGCAAGTGGACTCATTCAGTTAGATCCAGTTAGTTTCTGGTTCAAGTTACCCAATTGCCTATAAATACCAGAGGAGGAGATCATTCTCATTTTCAAAATCCACGAGCAAGAGAGAGCAGCAGAGCACAGACAGCCATGGAGCACAGAGGTCAGCATACCAGCAAGCCAAGCCTGATGAAGAAGAAGAATGTTGGCAAAAGTACCAAGAGGTAGACAAAATCATAACTAAAAAAAAGATTCCAAAAAGATTCCCTCTGTATGTCTGTGTAAATTTCTCATTTCTAGGTCTCTATTTTTCTTGCCTGTCGAAATATGGATCCAAAGCATGTACAGGTCGATGCCTGGCATCGACTTTAAGGTGTAAGTCGATGCCAGGCATCGACTTAGGATTGCAAGTCGATGCCAGGCATCGACTTGCAGCCCCAAGTCGATGCCTGGCATCGACTTGCTCCTGCAAGTCGATGCTTGGCATCGACTTGCTCCTGCAAGTCGATGCCTGGCATCGACTTGTGGGTGCAAGTCGATGCCTGGCATCGAATTGCAGCCCCAAGTCGATGCCAGGCATCGACTTGGTCCACAAAAACGATGCCAAGCATCGACTTGCCAGCATCATCATGCACTGAAAAGTCGATGCCAGGCATCGACTTTTGGGTGCAAAATCGATGCTTGGCATCGGCTTTTGGGCCCAAATCGATGCTTGGCATCGACTTTTGTGCCCAAGTCGATGCCAGGCATCGACTTTGTGTTCAAGTCGATGCCAGGCATCGACTTGAGGGTAAAAGTCGATGCCAGGCATCGACTTGGCCCAAAAGTCGATGCCAGGCATCGACTTGGGCCCTCAAGTCGATGCCTGGCATCGACTTGCACACAAAGTCGATGCCTGGCATCGACATGCACTTAAACATCGATGCCTGGCATTGACCTGAAGCTGAAAATCCATGCCTTTCATGGACATGGGCTGATATTTCATATTGCTTGATATTTCCAATTGCTTTCAGGGATGCGGAGTACAAGGATGAAAGGCCCATTAAGAAGCTCAGAGTCACCATGGGCTCTGCTGACCAGCAACGTGACAAAGGCAGTGGTCACCAAGCAAAGGCAAAGAAAATTATTGCACCATTATCCTCTGAGAAGGCCAGCAACCCACTAGGAATATCCTCAGGTGGACAGAGTAGCATTAAAATTCCTGTGGAGGATCCAAGTATGAAGGAAAGGTCGAGGGAGACAGAGGTCATGAAGACAGATCGTCCACTTCGGGACATGACAAATCTCGAATGGTGCCTTCAGTACGTGGAAGAGAAGAATGCAGTCCTCCTTGTGTTCGCAGGGGCCTATGGCAGAGGAAAGATCACGACAACACAAGGTTTTCAGTATGGCCTTGTTTACAAATTGGATTATGAAGATGAAGATTCTGACAACCTGCTTTTCTTGGTGGAGACATCCAAGGGATTAAGAAATGTCATATGCAAGATGGAATTCTTGTGCCCAGAGTGTTGTGTTCCAGAGGAGCTAGCTCAGATGTGCAGAGACTCAGTGAATTTCATCAAGGACCTGATGCCATGGATACAGGGCAATATCATGCCAACATAGCACAAGAAGACGACCCCTGTAAAGGCAAGGGGTAAGCAGAGTGTGCAGAAAAAGCCCCAAAAGAAAAAGAAGATAATTGCAGAAGAGGACTTTTCTGACTCAAGCTCTAGCTCTGGGGACATTATTGTTGCTCCTGGTGGAGAGCTTGCATCTGGTGTGCTTGGCACTGAGCAGAATAAGATGAGGGAGGACATAGCTAGAAGAAAAATTGTGAAGAAGGGGCAGTTGTTCCACCTGCCTATTAATATTATCCACAGGCCACCAGTGGATCCAGTCACAGGGAGGAGGCCCCTTGAGATCAGGGAGCCACATAATTTGCATGTCCAAAATCTTAAGAAGAAAATGAAAATTAATCCTCATGCTACTGTTGTGCCATTCCTTGTAATGGTGGATCCGCATGAGTGCAGCTGTGTGGAGGATTTCAATGAGAATTTGTTTGAGGAGTACACTTATTATGTGATTGGAGGTTCACACTCTGCAGAGGCTCGTAGACAGTTAGTGAAGGAGCACCCTACTACATTTTTCTTTAGGTATGCAGAGTGTAAGATATATGCTGGTCTTACAACTGAGGAAGCCAAGCTTCTTGCTTGGGATCACAACAACGATAATGACTACAGGCAGAAAATGTCCTCCATAGAGAGAATTCGGTTCTTCCACCATGAATACGAAGATTGTCTTGTGAAGGAAGCTGGGAGAATACATCCCAATCTACGAAAGCAATGCCTTATTGAGGTTGGAATTGCATTGGATGAGAATAGAAAATCAGATGCTTTGAGGAAATATGACCCATGGTTTCAACTGGCATTCAGATCAGGTGAGATCTGGGATCTTCAGGATAGAATCTTCACAATGTGGGAGCATAAGGAAGTCAAGGGCCAGAAGCAACGAAAGTCGAGGCCAGACCCACAAATTGATCTGAGGGGAAAGGGAAGGAAAGTTGACCTTTCACTTGAGGAGGCTCCTGAGGACATGAAGCTTACCCCATGGAGGGCCCTTCAAGGAATCAAGGATGATACATTGATCATATCAACCTTGTCAAGGGTAATCTCGAAGGAGTTGAGCCTCGAGGAGATGGTCACTGAGCTCAATAAGTATGTATGTTATTCTCAGATCCTTTTTCCCTCCTCCCATGCTTCTTGTCTAACCTAGTCTCTTTTATATTTATGTGTCTGTAGTCATAAAGTGTACATGAAGATTCAGGAGGTGATGATGAAGAGGCTGGGTTGCTTTTCTTGGACAGAGGTCCAAGCAGACTATCCAACCACATCATCCTACAAAGCCTTATCAGAATATTTCATCCTGTTTCGTGATTGGGTAGATTCTCTTATCAGAATATTTCATACTAAACAATTTGATGCATTGCATGGCATCAACATGGGGGCATAAGTCGATGCCTGGCATCGACTTGGGGGCATAAGTCGATGCCTGGCATCGACTTCCAGCATAAGTCGATGCCTGGCATCAACTTGGGGGCATAAGTCGATGCCTGGTATCGATTTGCAGCATAAGTCGATGCCTGGCATCGACTTGCAGCATAAGTCGATGCCTGGCATCGACCTGCAACAAAAGTCGATGCCTGGCATCGAACTCGTGGCAAAAGTCGATGCCAGGCATCGACTTAGGTCCCTAGGTCGATGCCAAGCATCGATTTTTAGTAGAAGGTCGATGCCTAGCATCTACCCCAACAAGAAATCGATGCCATACATCCGTTCTTTATGTTCTGTTTGCTGTACTGAAGAGCTCTTCTAATTGTTTTTCCAATTTGTTCTGCAGAAACCAAGGAAAAGTAAGTCTACAAAGGTACTAGATGACTGCCCCCCTGCATTCCTTGCTCACATTCAAAGAGCAAGGCATGAGAAATCTAGACTGAAAGCGAAGGAGATGGATTTTGATGATGAACCCGATCTTAAATGTTTCTCCAATCCCCTAGACCCCCTTACGCCTGTATATTACAATGTGTTCTGTAGTGATGTAAATAATATTTGTTCTGTTGTGCCTAGAAAACATTTCTCCCTTCTCATAGCGGACATACCCTATGGATTTAGGATGTTAGGATCAGTTAATGATGATGAACCCTTCAAACACCCTCAGATTCGGAAGATGGTCACTGATTTTGCAGAGTTAACTATGTCTCCTCTTTGGAGGATAGTAATTTTCCATAGCAGAGACCAGTCTTTCTCTGTTTCAACTGCTTTGAAAGCAAGATGTCATGCTGTCGAGTGCCTCACTTGGTAAGTAATCTTCTTTCTATCTCCATGGCTTTCATGATGCCCTATGTGACTCATAGTTCTTTTTTGCAGGGTGAAGACAAACGTAAATCACACTCCTTTGCATCGGTTTGTGAGTGCCACTGAATGCATTACAGTGGGCTATTATGATG
>CM035435.1:71489454-71490491 GCA_020310875.1 Ceratopteris richardii
TTAATGTACTTTCTTTGAGTGAGAAACAAACCATGATCTTTGTAGACAACTTCCAAATCTAGGAAGTAGGTAAGTGAACCCAAATCACTTAGCTTGAACTCTTCTCTCATCTGATCTTTGATCTTCTTCATACCATCTGCATCATTTCCTGTCAATATAATATCATCTACATATACACATAGGTAGATGACCTCGGAATTACTCTTTTTAATAAAGAGTGAAGGATCTGCCTTGCTTGGTTGAAAGCCTTTGTCCTGCAAGAATGAAACAAGCCTGAAATTCCAAGCTCTTGGAGCTTGCTTGAGACCATACAATGCTTTGTTAAGTTTACACACATAATCAGGATAAACTTGATTCTCAAAACCAGGTGGTTGTGCCATATATACATCTTCTGTTATCCAACCATTCAAAAATGCATTCTTTACATCTAGTTGAAGTATCTTCCAATTCTTGGAAGAGGCAATACTAAGCAAAAGCCTAATAGTAGGCATCTTTGCCATAGGAGAGAAGGTCTCCTCATAATCAATTCCCTGAGTTTGTGCAAAGCCTTTTGCTACAATCCTTGCCTTATACCTGTTAATGGAACCATCAGAATTCTTCTTGAGTTTATAGACCCATCTTGAGCCTATTACCTTCATGGATGAAGTCTTGGGCACCAAATCCCAAGTGTTGTTTTCCTCAAGTGCTTCAATCTCTTCCTTCATTGCATGCTTCCATTCTGTTTTTGCTTTGGCCTCTTCAAATGATGATGGCTCCTCTTGGTTTATGTCATGTGCTATGTAGATAGAATGTTTAGTTACTAATGAGGTGTCAAACCCATACCTTTCTGGTTTTTTCTTTTCCCTCATAGATCTTCTTAGGCCATGATGTGATGATTCTGCGTCATGTCCAAGTTCCTGCAATTTTGCTTTACCTTTAGACTTCCATGCTTTGATCTTTTCCATGTGAGATTCTTCATCATCCTCTGAGGTGTCTTGTTCTTCAATCTTGATTGTTCTCTACCAAGCTTTGGAAAATCTTCTTCAAGATCATATGGT
>CM035435.1:71500491-71567991 GCA_020310875.1 Ceratopteris richardii
AGCATTTCTCCAAAATAGTGGCTTATCTTATCCGAATTGATGTCAGCACTGATCCGACGGTCCAGATCATCCCCAGATCCAATGGTGGAGAATGAGGGCGCCTAAATTTCACTCCTTTACACTAGATTTGATAGAAAGAACAATTCCAAGCCATTGATTTGAATAATCAAATGGTTGTAATCGAAAAGTAGTGATCCTAGAGTTGAGATTGATTTCTCTAGATCCAAGGGCCCAAATTCATTCAAAAAACTATATAAACCCCCCTCCAAACTCCTAGAGCATCATTGTTAGGCATCCATAGGGCTCATGCTAGCTTACGGTTTCCTTGAGACGATCACCCTCGGTTGAGCGAGTGAGGATCCAAGGTGAGCTAGTATGAGTATAGAACCTAGTTTCAAATTTAAGTTAGAACTCCAATCTAGGATAGGCTCTTGAAACCAGCATCTCTATCTTGACTCACCCTCGGTGGAGCGTGTGAGTGAGTTAGAGCTGATTTTAATGAGTCTTAGACTTCTTTAGTTAGACGTTACGAGCCTAGACAGACATAGGGTCACTGGAGTGGAACTCACCTTCTTACGTGTGACATTCGGTTGAACTGTCATGGTTTGAGGGTCGGAACCACCTTTGATCAGTAGACTGCTTAGCATGACGTACCACGACGATATTTTACATGTAACTTAATTCAAATTCTTTTAATTCATGTCACTTGTCACTTGTCTCTTGTCTCCTCTCTCAGTCTCTTAAGTATTTTTACATGTCTTCTATTTCTTCTATGTGTGAGAAGGCTCTGCAGTATTGCGTTGAACCAGTGAGGATGTTTCTTTGAGCTTGTGAGTGAAATCCATCATCATAATTCACTTGCATGTATATAATCCATACAAATCCATACATATTTATTAGTTTCTGAAAGTGTATAAGAAGCTCCAATATTGGACCATTCTTCCTTTCGAAACTGATTTATGTGTAAGGATTCCATCTATTCTCGTCATGCATACATATCATCCAAAGAAGGCTATACATATGGATTAGAATTAGGAAGTGTTTAAGAAGCTCCTCCAATGGACCATTCTTCCTTCCAAATTTGATTCGTGTGTATGGTTCTCTTTCATTCTTATCATTCATGTCATCAATCTAACTTGCACACCTACATTCCCATTCCCATAATTATTTCAATATCTCTCTCTTCTCCATACTCAACATTAATTTCACCTTCACATCTTTAAACCTTCCAACATTCATTAGCTTCATACACCCTGTGTGTGCCACGACCGGACCCGATCCACCCGGATTGCGATCACCTCCACATTTGAACCCGACGTGAAACGCTTCGTGGCATTTGCTTCTGATCTTGTTGGGAGGTTGTGATCCATATCCTTTGTTTCATATTTTTCATCCTCATCATATCATCATCATCATTCTTGAGTGTTGCACTGGATTTCTCACGGTATCGTGCACATCTTCGTCGTGAAGTAAACGCATTTGTGAGAGATCTAGAGCATCGTGCATCACTTGCTTATTCACATAAGATGGAGGAAGGATTCAAATCCCTTATTGTTGAGAAACAAGGCCAAAGAATAGTCTCTTCTATGTTGAGAGAGAAGGGAAAATTCAATGGCATCAACATCACAAGCTACTTAGATTTGTTTGAAGAGCAAGCTATGATTTTTGGTCTTCCCGAAGATCTTTTGATATCATTCTTTGAACGAATTGTTGATAGCTCTATCATAAACCGTGTCACTCAATATGATAGTCTTCCTTGGAGTGATTTTAGAAAGGAGATGCTCAAAGAATTCTATCTTGAAGATTATAGCCAACATAATCGAGATGGATTCTTACGATGGGTCAATTCTCCAAAGCCTAGTAGCTCTATTACTCACTTACAAAATGAGTATATTAGACGCTATGAACAACTTCCTTATCAGGATAAGATAACTTTGGAACCTGATCTTGTGATCAATTTTCTTAAGCTTCTTCATCCTGAAACTCGTAGGGA
This sequence comes from Ceratopteris richardii, assembly GCA_020310875.1. Lineage (NCBI taxonomy): Eukaryota > Viridiplantae > Streptophyta > Polypodiopsida > Polypodiales > Pteridaceae > Ceratopteris > Ceratopteris richardii. The sequence continues at coordinate 71,502,485 of CM035435.1, forward strand.
AGTTGAACGGCGATTAGAAGAACCAGATAAGCGCTATGGTCTTACTGACAATTGGCAAAAAGTGCGTAAAGTAGTAGAGGATGTAGCCCATAGACATCAAAGACAATCCATGCTTTATGAGCAAACTAGTCTTCCTCAAGCTAGCCTTCCACAAACTAAGGAGCAAGTTAGAGAAAAATCCCATGCTATGCTTTTTGACTCTACTCCTATTCCTCAAATGATGGAGTCTACTCAAGGTTTTAAAGTAGAGCCAAATAAAAGTGTAGTTGAACAATCTCAAGTGGATATTCTCACTAAGCAAATGGAAAGTCTTATTGCTACACAATCCAATTTGGCCAAGACTATAGATGCTTTACAATCTAGTTACACCAAAACTTTCCAAAATCAAATGAACCCAATGACTTTTCAAGAGCCTAATCAACATGTTATAGCTACCAATCAAAATCCACAAGTAGCTCCTACTCAAGCATATCAAGTTCCTCCAATGCATAATCCTTCAATACAAAATCCTCATCCTCATGTGCAAAATCCTCAAATGTATCAAAACATGTATCCTCAAGCTTCACAAATAGCTTTTCAAAATCCTCAAAATCAAAATTTTCAAAATCATCAACTGTATAATATGGAAGCTCCTCTTGCACCTCAAGTACCACATGTTGCTCCCCAAGCTCCTCAAATACATCAATTGCCTTATCAAAATCCTAATTATCCTGTTCAAGCAATACCTTATCAACAAAATCCTCAATTTCAAAATTTCCCACCACAAGTTAATCAAAATCCTCAAAATCAAAATGGTTTTGTGCGTGGCCCTCTTAGGTGTCCTTGGTGTGATTCGTTAGAGCACTTTTTGAGAGATTGTGAATTATTGAAGGCTGCTAAGGAGCAATGACTAGTAATAGACATAGACAAGAAAATTTGTGACTATCGATCTAGGCTACCTTTGCAAGGAAATTATGGTAAGGGAGGAATGAAAGAACATTATGAAAATATAACCATAATGGACGTAGGAACTAGAGGAGTGAAACTAGAAGCTCTTGATGAACAACAAGTAGAATCAAGTAAACCCACAAAGGAAGGTGATTTTTCCATAGAGGCTTTAGTAAGAGCACGGGATGAGATTAGGAGAATAACGGCTTGGGAGTCACCAATAGAAGATCAATCTCTTATTTCTCACATATCCAATGTAGAAGAAAAAACGAAAAAGAGATGAAGCTGAGCCTAGTGAAAGAAGAGTAACACGAAAACAAACCTCAGAGGGAATAGAAACAATCATAGAGCAGGGAGAAACATCACAATCCAAAGATAAAAAACAAGAAGCACAACCCAATGAACAAAAACAAGAGGAGAAACAAAAAGGGAAGAAGACAAAGCAAAGAAAAACAGAACCAAAGCCTTTGGATAAACAAGATCAATCAAAACAAACTGAAGACCAAACACGAGAACATGAACAAAAACAAGACCCTGAGCAAAAACAAAAGAAACCAAAGAGAAAATCTAAAGCCATCTTGATTTCAGAAATTGAGAGAAAAATAGATCCTATGGAGATTTTAGATGACATTTTGCTTAAGAGTCAAGTGACTATGTCTTTAGAACAAGTTTTCTCTATTGCAAAGCCTGTTTTTAAAGATAACTTTATCGGCCTAATTAAAAGGAAGAGGTTTCCACTTAATCTAGATACTGAGATGCAAGATTCTCTAGATCAAGATCAAGCTATGAATGAAGCCTTAAACTTTGATGAATCTGATGAAGAGGACTTTGATGATGATGAAGTAAATGTTAATAAAAATTTCTTAGGACCTATTCAACCTGACCATGAAAATCATGAAAACAATCCTGAAAGCCACTTTAAAAGAACATTTTGGTCTAGAGGTACATCAGAGATGCATGTTAAAATAGGAAATGATAAGAACACTATCACTGTAAATGCATTAGTAGATTCCGGCTCTGAAATCAATGTGATTTCAAGAGAAGTCTATGATAAGTTTCGATGGCCCATAGATAAAGATTGTGGATGGCGTATGAGAAGTGCAGATAATGGTGTAGGTACCCTGTATGGAGCTTGTGCTAGTGTGCCCATATCCATAGGAGGAATCACAGAAGAGTTTCACTTTTTTATTCAAGATAATTGCTCCTATGAAGTTCTCTTAGGTCAACCCTTTATTTGTGAGAGTCGTATGGAAACTAAAGCCATGGATGATGGGTCTACCTATGCTAGATTTAAGTCTAAGGATGGAATGCAATCACTTCAAGTCATGACAGTAGGAGTGAATCATCCTAGGAATCGATTGTCAATTAGAAAGAAACCTATTGTTACTCAGGGTCATGAGCATGCTTGTAGTGATTGTGCACCTCGATTCATGTTTGGAGCTACATATGATCAAAATTTCGGATAGAATCCATTGTTGAGCGGGACAACAGTGGATATTGGTTTGACATCTCGCATCCAACCAACATGTACAATAGTTTGTCACTTTGTTTTCCACATTCTAGATTAGATTTTCTTCATAAGAGTCAATTGTCCAAGTCTTTTATCCAAAAAAACCCAAAAAAATTATAAAAACAACAAAATCATGGAACATGATGAGAACATTGAGCATGTGATTGAGACATCTCATTGTTTCTCTACTCTTGAGGAGTTAGAGTTATGTCTTCAACAAAATTCTAATTCCCATATTATTCTTATTTCTTCCCTTGATGAGTATGCTCTAATCCAAGAGTATGCTCTCAATGTTGACAAGTGCTCAAAATTTAACCAAACACATGATGCCTTAGTTGAAACAAAGTACAAAACTGTAGACAAAAAAATCAAACCCATAGCTCAACCATTACCTCAAGGAAGTAATGAAAAAATTATTGATGTGAAAAATGATCCAATTCTTCGGGATAAGAAAAACATAGGACATACATTCACGGATGAGACAATCAAACAGGTGAAAATTGGTAGAGATGATGACTTTCTTTTGCCAGCAGAGAGAGATAAATTTGAGAGAGTCATACGTAGCCATGGAAAAGCCTTTACTATGTATCCTCATGAGATTGGTTGTGTAGATCCTAAGCTAGTTGCACCCATGATAATCTTTACTATTCCACATATTCCATGGAATCTTCGTCCTATACCTGTTCCAAAGGCTCACTTACCTGAGCTAATGAAACTACTTAAGGAGAAGATAAACATGAGAATTTTAGAGCCATCTTTTGCACCTTACTCAAACAGATGGTTCACTGTGCCTAAAAAGAATGGGAAACTACGTTTTATTCAAGATCTCCAACCCGTCAATAAAGTCACCATAAGGAATGTAGGAACAGGACCCATTGTAGATGAGTTTGCTGAATCATTTTCAGGACATTCTATCTATTCGATGGGTGATTTATATTCTGGATATGACCAATTCCAGTTAGCAATTGATAGTCGTGACATAACCACAATGAAAACTCCTTTAGGCTTAGTGCGAATGTGTACTTTACCTCAAGGAGCGACTAATTCTGTGGCTCATATGATGAGTGCTATGAATATGGTCTTACATGATTTTATCCCTCATATAACTATGCCATTCATTGATGATATTCCAATTAAAGGGAGTGAGGAACGTGTAAAGGACATTACTTTAGATTCATCTGGATGTCGTAAATTTGTTCTTGACCATATCTCTGATTGTGAAAGAATATTTCAACGATTTGAAGAGGTAGGTCTCACATTTTCCATAGAGAAATCTATTTTTGGTGTCAACGAGGTGCTTATTGTTGGACATTTATGTGGCCATTATGGTCGAAAGCCATACCCACAAAAAGTTGATGCCATTAGCAAGATTTCTGAAACATGTAACAACGTGAGTGAGGTACGTAGATTTCTTGGTGCTTGCATCTTTTATGTTATTTGGATCCCTCACTTTGCTCATGTTGCTGATTGTCTTTATGACTTGTTGAGGAAGAAACGAAAATTTATTTGGACTGACAAACACACTCAAGCTATGCGTAAATTGAAGAAATTATTGCTTAAAGCTCCCATCCTTAAGCGTGTAGACTATTCTGCTAACAAACCTATTATATTGACTGTTGATACTAGTCCTATTGGTATAGGTTGGGTCATAAGTCAAGATGATAGTGAAGGGAATAGATATGCAATTAGGTTTGGTGCCAAAATTCTACATGAAACACAACGAAAATATCCACAAATCAAACGAGAACTATGGGGTATGGTAACAGCTTTGAAAACAGACAAAGAATATTTCATTGGTGCAAATGTCAAAGTTGAGACTGATTGTTTGCCTCTCATTGGAATGATAGCCAATTGTTCATCTCCTGATATAGCCATGCTTAGATGGATCTCATATATTAAGTTCATAAATCCTGAGTTAGTTCATATTTCAGGTAAGTCAAACTCAGTCGCTGATATGTTATCGAGAGCTAGATTTGATGATGATCTTGAAAGTGATCTAATAAAGAATGTGAATTTAGTTGACTATGTTCCATATATATATGAGTATGAGAAATTTCATGAGTCTGAGTACGAAGATGAATGGAGAGACATAGGAAAGTATCTGAGTACACTACAACCATTACCTAGCTGGACTACGAATAGATTCCGTAACATTAGGAAACGAGCTTATAACTTTTTCCTATGTAATGGTTATCTTTGGAGACATGCTAAGGGTAAGGTTAAGAATCCACAACGAGTCCTAGGAAAAAGAGGTCTTCAATTGCAAGTAATGAAGGAAATGCATGAGACATTATGGGCCGGTCATAAAGGATTTTTTGGAACATATGAAAAAATTAGAAGTACCTATTATTGGCCTAGGATGTATGTTGACATTAGTAGCTATGTTTCTACATGTTCTACTTGTCAACTTCATTCATCAGTCAAACATAGAGATCCGTTGCATCCTACTTATCCACCTTGTATTCACTACAAGTGGGTAGTAGATCTTGTAACTATGCCTAAAGGTATTGACAAAATGCGTTACATTGTACTTGCAAGAGAAGATTTAACTAATCATGTAGAGGGACGTGCATTACGATCTAAGACCACTTACAATGTTTGCAAATTCTTGCTTGAAGATGTCATAAGTCGCTTTGGGTACATAGAGAAAGTAGTTGCCGATCGTGGAGAGTTAAATGCGAGAGAAGCTAAAGAGTTCTTTGAGCGTCACGGTATTCGTTTGTCTCTCACTACTGCATATAACCCAGAGGCCAATGGTAAAATAGAGAGAGGGCATCCACCTATTGTGAAAGCCATATCTAAAGCATGTAATGGTGACATCAAACAATGGCCTAAATTCTTACCTTTTGCACTTTGGGCAGATAGAATGACATGCACACGTACTACTGGATATATGCCTGGTGAACTCATGTACTGTCAAAAACCATTGTTTCCAATTCAGTCTCATATTTCTGCATGGTCAAATTTGCCTTGGTCTGAAAACATGTCTACTGATGATTTTTTGAGTTTGCGTATTAAACAGTTAGAACAAGGTAAATTAAGACTTGATGATGCTGTTAAAAAATTAAGAGAATCTAGAATGAAGAACAAGCATTATTTTGATAAAACTCATCGATTGCGTCCTAAGCCAATTGAAGTAGGAGATTGGGTGCTCATTTATGATAGTACATTTGACTCTCAATATGATGCACGCAAAAAGCTCACTCAACGGTGGTTTGGGCCATACATTGTATCAAAAGTCAACAACAATGGTACGTATGCTCTTTGTGAATTAAATGGTGTTGCACTAAAAACTTTGATTGTAGGTAAAAGGATAAAGTTATTCAAGAAGTGTGATAATGACGAGTACATTTTGGATGAGGACATTGAAGAAGATGACAACAATGAGGCCGATTCATAAACAGGAGTATCCATGTTATAAAAAAAAAGAAAAAAAAGAAAAAAAAAAAAAAAAAACATCATTAATTTTTCAAGTTCATGCTGCTTTGTTTTTTTTCAAGTTCATTCTATTTTTTTTCCATGCTTGTTTCATGCATGTTTTTTTTCAGTCTTTGCATCACATTGCATATCCACATCACTTGAGTTAAAAAAGGCAAATGATGATTTCTCTACTTGTGTAAAATTGTATCTTAAGTAGTAACTTATCTACTAAGAAATTGATTATAATCTAGGATTGTGGAAAGATAGGGCATGTAGATTTGGAGGTTTATTTTGGTGACAAGACTTTCATATATAAACATGCATATGTATCCTGTATCGAAAGCATAATTGTTGAAATCCTATCTCTTGCTATTGCATGTTTCTACATCCTTAGTCCATCTCACAGCACTTGTATCGGAGTTTAAACGACTGTTCTCCGTCATCAAAAATGGTTGTACCTTGTATCGGGGTTTAATTTTTCCCTGTCATCAAAAAAAAAAGTTGCTACATGTTACCAAGAAGTTTACACTTTCTTCCACCCCAAAAAAGTGATCGTAACCATAAAGTTGCCGAATCATCATCATCACAAAAAAAAAAAAAAAAAAAAAGAGAGCAAGCCAAAGGAGGATAAAGAGGCAGAGTAGAATAAATCATGGGCTATATAGGCAGATTTATGCATTAGTGGAGTTTAGTTAGATTTCCTTGCATGTTATTAGAGAAAGAGCATATTCATATTTATGTAGGAAAGGAGTTGATCTAAAATAAGTTAAAGATGAAAGATGTCTCTTGAAAATCCTAAATCTTTGTTTATAATCATATTTAAGGTAGATTGCTTTATGAAAAAGGTACAAAATTTTCTTCAAGATGAGAGGAACTGATGCTTAAAATGACTCAATACATGCACTTCCACTTCATATTGATGCTTGTTTTTTTTTCTTTCTTGTTGCCAATGTTGCTTGTTCATTTGCATATATGTTGCCTATTTGTTCATGCATATTCATGTTGCCTATTTCAATTATTTCTTTCATGCAAATTTTGCTTCATGTCACGTTACCTACTTATTCATGCATATAATCAATTTTCCTTCCATCTTTCTTATGTTGCCTATAAAAGAATTTGATGCCTGGAACATTTTGTTTTTCACAGATGCTAGAGTGGCGCTTCCGGAGGAATCGCAGGTTTAGTGGGGGCGAATGTCGTCGAGATTTGCTCTCCTCTCTCACTTGTGAAGGCCTACAAAAAACATATTTGGTGAAGGTAGCCGGAATTCCCCGAGAAGTCCAGGATGCATCAAGGATGTCAAAGGAAGGTCACATACAAAGTTTCAAAGAAATCAAGAAAGTCCATGGTAGCGGTCAAAGCTGGTCAAAGTTGGGAAATTAGGGCAAAAATTTCATTGTCACCAAATTAGATGAAAATCCATATACTTGTAAAGATTGTCAAAGGCAGTCTATAGCCCAAATTTCAGCAGAAAATGGATTTGGTAGCACATTGATATGCTATGTTCATTTTGTAAAAATGTATTTTTTCTAGTTTGACCCTACAAATTCTTGTATAGAAATTTATGTTAGCCATATGGTTTGGCATGTATAAAGACCATATGTGGCTACATATTTGTATAAAGTTTCAAGGCTATCCGAGCTTCCTAGACACCTTAATGCCACCTTGCAAGCTTCCAAATGTAGTCAAACTTGTACAAGTTAGATTCAGATGGGAGTTTTTTCTGCATATTCCTGAAGGAGATCTTTGGAAACATAGTCCTACAATGTTTCATCTTCATCAAAGACTTCTTGGAGGGTCAAAGAGCACAAAGTCCAGTTTTCAAGATCACCGCAGTTTTCTAGAATAAGAAAATTGAAGGCTTGAATGTCTGCCACATGTCAAAATATGATTGAACCATGTTGTACGGTCAAGATGAGCTCATATTCAAGGGTGGAGATGCACTAAAGCATAAAGGAAGGAGGATCCACGAATTTTTTCCATAAAAGAAGACCTTTTTTACAATCAAAGATCAATAATGCAGCATTTCTCCAAAAATAGTGGCTTATCTTATCCGAATTGATGTCAGCACTGATCCGACGGTCCAGATCATCCCCAGATCCAATGGTGGAGAATGAGGGCGCCTAAATTTCACTCCTTTACACTAGATTTGATAGAAAGAACAATTCCAAGCCATTGATTTGATTAATCAAATGGTTGTAATCGAAAGTAGTGATCCTAGAGTTGAGAGTTGATTTCTCTAGATCCAAGGGCCCAAATTCATTCAAAAAACTATATAAACCCCCCTCCAAACTCCTAGAGCATCATTGTTAGGCATCCATAGGGCTCATGCTAGCTTACGGTTTCCTTGAGACGATCACCCTCAGTTGAGCGAGTGAGGATCCAAGGTGAGCTAGTATGAGTATAGAACCTAGTTTCAAATTTAAGTTAGAACTCCAATCTAGGATAGGCTCTTGAAACCAGCATCTCTATCTTGACTCACCCTCGGTGGAGCGTGTGAGTGAGTTAGAGCTGATTTTAATGAGTCTTAGACTTCTTTAGTTAGACGTTACGAGCCTAGACAGACATAGGGTCACTGGAGTGGAACTCACCTTCTTACGTGTGACATTCGGTTGAACTGTCATGGTTTGAGGGTCGGAACCACCTTTGATCAGTAGACTGCTTAGCATGACGTACCACGACGATATTTTACATGTAACTTAATTCAAATTCTTTTAATTCATGTCACTTGTCACTTGTCTCTTGTCTCCTCTCTCAGTCTCTTAAGTATTTTTACATGTCTTCTATTTCTTCCATGTGTGAGAAGGCTCCGCAGTATTGCGTTGAACCAGTGAGGATGTTTCTTTGAGCTTGTGAGTGAAATCCATCATCATAATTCACTTGCATGTATATAATCCATACAAATCCATACATATTTATTAGTTTCTGAAAGTGTATAAGAAGCTCCAATATTGGACCATTCTTCCTTTCGAAACTGATTTATGTGTAAGGATTCCATCTATTCTCGTCATGCATACATATCATCCAAAGAAGGCTATACATATGGATTAGAATTAGGAAGTGTTTAAGAAGATCCTCCAATGGACCATTCTTCCTTCCAAATTTGATTCGTGTGTATGGTTCTCTTTCATTCTTATCATTCATGTCATCAATCTAGCTTGCACACCTACATTCCCATTCCCATAATTATTTCAATATCTCTCTCTTCTCCATACTCAACATTAATTTCACCTTCACATCTTTAAACCTTCCAACATTCATTAGCTTCATACACCCTGTGTGTGCCACGACCGGACCCGATCCACCCGGATTGCGATCACCTCCACATTTTCAAAGACCATATGTGGCTACATATTTGTATAAAGTTTCAAGGCTATCCGAGCTTCCTAGACACCTTAATGCCACCTTGCAAGCTTCCAAATGTAGTCAAACTTGTACAAGTTAGATTCAGATGGGAGTTTTTTCTGCATATTCCTGAAGGAGATCTTTGGAAACATAGTCCTACAATGTTTCATCTTCATCAAAGACTTCTTGGAGGGTCAAAGAGCACAAAGTCCAGTTTTCAAGGTCACCGCAGTTTTCTAGAATAAGAAAATTGAAGGCTTGAATGTCTGCCACATGTCAAAATATGATTGAACCATGTTGTACGGTCAAGATGAGCTCATATTCAAGGGTGGAGATGCACTAAAGCATAAAGGAAGGAGGATCCACGAATTTTTTCCATAAAAGAAGACCTTTTTTACAATCAAAGATCAATAATGCAGCATTTCTCCAAAAATAGTGGCTTATCTTATCCGAATTGATGTCAGCACTGATCCGACGGTCCAGATCATCCCCAGATCCAATGGTGGAGAATGAGGGCGCCTAAATTTCACTCCTTTACACTAGATTTGATAGAAAGAACAATTCCAAGCCATTGATTTGATTAATCAAATGGTTGTAATCGAAAGTAGTGATCCTAGAGTTGAGAGTTGATTTCTCTAGATCCAAGGGCCCAAATTCATTCAAAAAACTATATAAACCCCCCTCCAAACTCCTAGAGCATCATTGTTAGGCATCCATAGGGCTCATGCTAGCTTACGGTTTCCTTGAGACGATCACCCTCGGTTGAGCGAGTGAGGATCCAAGGTGAGCTAGTATGAGTATAGAACCTAGTTTCAAATTTAAGTTAGAACTCCAATCTAGGATAGGCTCTTGAAACCAGCATCTCTATCTTGACTAACCCTCGGTGGAGCGTGTGAGTGAGTTAGAGCTGATTTTTATGAGTCTTAGACTTCTTTAGTTAGACGTTACGAGCCTAGACAGACATAGGGTCACTGGAGTGGAACTCACCTTCTTACGTGTGACATTCGGTTGAACTGTCATGGTTTGAGGGTCGGAACCACCTTTGATCAGTAGACTGCTTAGCATGACGTACCACGACGATATTTTACATGTAACTTAATTCAAATTCTTTTAATTCATGTCACTTGTCACTTGTCTCTTGTCTCCTCTCTCAGTCTCTTAAGTATTTTTACATGTCTTCTATTTCTTCTATGTGTGAGAAGGCTCCGCAGTATTGCGTTGAACCAGTGAGGATGTTTCTTTGAGCTTGTGAGTGAAATCCATCATCATAATTCACTTGCATGTATATAATCCATACAAATCCATACATATTTATTAGTTTCTGAAAGTGTATAAGAAGCTCCAATATTGGACCATTCTTCCTTTCGAAACTGATTTATGTGTAAGGATTCCATCTATTCTCGTCATGCATACATATCATCCAAAGAAGGCTATACATATGGATTAGAATTAGGAAGTGTTTAAGAAGCTCCTCCAATGGACCATTCTTCCTTCCAAATTTGATTCGTGTGTATGGTTCTCTTTCATTCTTATCATTCATGTCATCAATCTAACTTGCACACCTACATTCCCATTCCCATAATTATTTCAATATCTCTCTCTTCTCCATACTCAACATTAATTTCACCTTCACATCTTTAAACCTTCCAACATTCATTAGCTTCATACACCCTGTGTGTGCCACGACCGGACCCGATCCACCCGGATTGCGATCACCTCCACATTTGAACCCGACGTGAAACGCTTCGTGGCATTTGCTTCTGATCTTGTTGGGAGGTTGTGATCCATATGCTTTGTTTCATATTTTTCATCCTCATCATATCATCATCATCAGTCTTGAGTGTTGCACTGGATTTCTCACAGTATCGTGCACATCTTCATCGTGAAGTAAACGCATTTGTGAGAGATCTAGAGCATTGTGCATCACTTGCTTATTCACATAAGATGGAGGAAGGATTCAAATCCCTTATTGTTGAGAAACAAGGCCAAAGAATAGTCTCTTCTATGTTGAGAGAGAAGGGAAAATTCAATGGCATCAACATCACAAGCTACTTAGATTTGTTTGAAGAGCAATCTATGATTTTTGGTCTTCTCGAAGATCTTTTGATATCATTCTTTGAACGAATTGTTGATAGCTCTATCATAAACCGTGTCACTCAATATGATAGTCTTCCTTGGAGTGATTTTAGAAAGGATATGCTCAAAGAATTCTATCTTGAAGATTATAGCCAACATAATCGAGATGGATTCTTACGATGGGTCAATTCTCCAAAGCCTAGTAGCTCTATTACTCACTTACAAAATGAGTATATTAGACGCTATGAACAACTTCCTGATGAGGATAAGATAACTTTGGAACCTGATCTTGTGATCAATTTTCTTAAGCTTCTTCATCGTGAAACTCGTAGGGAAGTTGAACGGCGATTAGAAGAACCAGATAAGCGCTATGGTCTTACTGAAAATTGGCAAAAAGTGCGTAAAGTAGTAGAGGTTGTAGCCCATAGACATCAAAGACAATCCATGCTTTATGAGCAAACTAGTCTTCCTCAAGCTAGCCTTCCACAAACTAAGGAGCAAGTTAGAGAACAATCCCATGCTATGCTTTTTGACTCTACTCCTATTCCTCAAATGATGGAGCCTACTCAAGGTTTTAAAGTAGAGCCAAATAAAAGTGTAGTTGAACAATCTCAAGTGGATATTCTCACTAAGCAAATGGAAAGTCTTATTGCTACACAATCCAATTTGGCCAAGACTATAGATGCTTTACAATCTAATTACACCAAAACTTTCCAAAATCAAATGAACCCAATGACTTTTCAAGAGCCTAATCAACATGTTATAGCTACCAATCAAAATCCACAAGTAGCTCCTACTCAAGCATATCAAGTTCCTCCAATGCATAATCCTTCAATGCAAAATCCTCATCCTCATGTGCAAAATCCTCAAATGTATGAAAACCTGTATCCTCAAGCTTCTCAAATAGCTTTTCAAAATCCTCAAAATCAAAATTTTCAAAATCATCAACCGTATAATATGGAAGCTCCTCTTGCACCTCAAGTACCACATGTTGCTCCCCAACCTCCTCAAATACATCAATTGCATTTTCAAAATCCTAATTATCCTGTTCAAGCAATACCTTATCAACAAAATCCTCAATTTCAAAATTTCCCACCACAAGTTAATCAAAATCCTCAAAATCAAAATGGTTTTGTGCGTGGCCCTCTTAGGTGTCCTTGGTGTGATTCGTTAGAGCACTTTTTGAGAGATTGTGAACTATTGAAGGCTGCTAAGGAGCAACGATTAGTAATAGACATAGACAAGAAAATCTGTGACTATCGATCTAGGCTACCTTTGCAAGGAAATTATAATAAGGGAGGAATGAAAAAACACTATGAAAATATAACTATAACGGATGTAGGAACTAGAGGAGTGAAACTAGAAGCTCTTGATGAAAAACAAGTAGAATCAAGTAAACCCACAAAGGAAGTTGACTTTTCCATAGAGGCTTTAGTAAGAGCACGAGATGAGATTAGGAGAATAACGGCTTGGGAGTCACCGATAGAAGATCAATCTCTTATTTCTCACATATCCAATGTAGAAGAAAAACGAAAAAGAGATGAAGCTGAGCCTAGTGAAAGAAGAGTGACTCGAAAACAAACCTCAGAGGGAATAGAAACAATCATAGAGCAAGGAGAAACATCACAATCCAAAGATAAAAAACAAGAATCAGAACCCAATGAACAAAAACAAGAGGAGAAACAAAAAGGGAAGAAGACAAAGCAAAGAAAAACAGAACCAAAGCCTTTAGATAAACAAGAACAATCAAAACAAACTGAAGACCAAACACGAGAACATGAACAAAAACAAGAACCTGAGCAAAAACAAAAGAAACCAAAGAGAAAACCTAAAGCCATCTTGATTTCAGAAATTGAGAGAAAAATAGATCCTATGGAGATTTTAGATGACATTTTGCTTAAGAGTCAAGTGACTATGTCTTTAGAACAAGTTTCCTCTATTGCAAAGCCTGTTTTTAAAGATAACTTTATCGGACTAATTAAAAGGAAGAGGTTTCCGCTTAATCTAGATACTGAGATGCAAGATTCTCTAGATCAAGATCAAGCTATGAATGAAGCCTTAAACTTTGATGAATCTGATGAAGAGGACTTTGATGATGATGAAGTAAATGTTAATAAAAATTTCTTAGGACCTATTCAACCTGACCATGAAAATCATGAAAACAATCCTGAAAGCCACTTTAAAAGAACATTTTGGTCTAGAGGTACATCAGAGATGCATGTTAAAATAGGAAATGATAAGAACACTATCACTGTAAATGCATTAGTGGATTCCGGCTCTGAAATCAATGTGATTTCAAGAGAAGTCTATGATAAGTTTCGATGGCCCATAGATAAAGATTGTGGATGGCGTATGAGAACTGCAGATAATGGTGTAGGTACCCTGTATGGAGCTTGTGCTAGTGTGCCCATATCCATAGGAGGAATCACAGAAGAGTTTCACTTTTTTATTCAAGATAATTGCTCCTATGAAGTTCTCTTAGGTCAACCCTTTATTTGTGAGAGTCGTATGGAAACTAAAGCCATGGATGATGGGTCTACCTATGCTAGATTTAAGTCTAAGGATGGAATGCAATCACTTCAAGTCATGACAGTAGGAGTGAATCATCCTAAGAATCGATTGTCAATTAGAAAGAAACCTATTGTTACTCAGGGTCATGAGCATGCTTGTAGTGATTGTGCACCTCGATTCATGTTTGGAGCTACATATGATCAAAATTTCGGATAGAATCCATTGTTGAGCGGGACAATAGTGGATATTGGTTTGACATCTCGCATCCAACCAACATGTACAATAGTTTGTCACTTTGTTTTCCACATTCTAGATTAGATTTTCTTCATAAAAGTCAATTGTCCAAGTCTTTTATCCAAAAAACCCAAAAAAATTATAAAAACAACAAAATCATGGAACATGATGAGAACATTGAGCATGTGATTGAGACATCTCATTGTTTCTCTACTCTTGAGAAGTTAGAGTTATGTCTTCAACAAAATTCTAATTCCCATATTATTCTTCTTTCTTCCCTTGATGAGTATGCTCTAATCCAAGAGTATGCTCTCAATGTTGACAAGTGCTCACAATTTAACCAAACACATGATGCCTTAGTTGAAACAAAGTACAAATTTGTAGACAAAAAAATCAAACCCATAGCTCAACCATTACCTCAAGGAAGTAATGAAAAAATTATTGATGTGAAAAATGATCCAATTCTTCGCGATAAGAAAAACATAGGACATAAATTCACGGATGAGACAATCAAACATGTGAGAATTGGTAGAGATGATGACTTTCTTTTGCCAGCTAAATTTGAGAGAGTTATATGTAGCCATGGAAAAGCCTTTACTATGTATCCTCATGAGATTGGTTGTGTAGATCCTAAGCTAGTTGCACCCATGATAATCTTTACTATTCCACATATTCCATGGAATCTTCGTCCTATACCTGTTCCAAAGGCTCACTTACCTGAGCTAATGAAACTACTTAAGGAGAAGATAAACATGAGAATTTTAGAGCCATCTTTTGCACCTTACTCAAACAGATGGTTCACTGTGCCTAAAAAGAATGGGAAACTACGTTTTATTCAAGATCTCCAACCCGTCAATAAAGTCACCATAAGGAATGTAGGAACAGGACCCATTGTAGATGAGTTTGCTGAATCATTTTCAGGACATTCTATCTATTCAATGGGTGATTTATATTCTGGATATGACCAATTCCAGTTAGCAATTGACAGTCGTGACATAACCACAATGAAAACTCCTTTAAGCTTAGTGCGAATGTGTACTTTACTTCAAGGAGCGACTAATTCTGTGGCTCATATGATGAGTGCTATGAATATGGTCTTACATGACTTTATCCCTCATATAACTATGCCATTCATTGATGATATTCCAATTAAAGGGAGTGAGGAACGTGTAAAGGACATTACTTTAGATTCATCTGGATGTCGTAAATTTGTTCTTGACCATATCTCTGATTGTGAAAGAATATTTCAACGATTTGAAGAGGTAGGTCTCACATTTTCCATAGAGAAATCTATTTTTGGTGTCAACGAGGTACTTATTGTTGGACATTTATGTGGCCATTATGGTCGAAAGCCATACCCACAAAAAGTTGATGCCATTAGCAAGATTTCTGAAACATGTAACAACGTGAGTGAGGTACGTAGATTTCTTGGTGCTTGCATCTTTTATGTTATTTGGATCCCTCACTTTGCTCATGTTGCTGATTGTCTTTATGACTTGTTGAGGAAGAAACGAAAATTTATTTGGACTGACAAACACACTCAAGCTATGCGTAAATTGAAGAAATTATTGCTTGAAGCTCCCATCCTTAAGCGTGTAGACTATTCTGCTAACAAACCTATTATATTGACTGTTGATACTAGTCCTATTGGTATAGGTTGGGTCATAAGTCAAGATGATAGTGAAGGGAATAGATATGCAATTAGGTTTGGTGCCAAAATTCTACATGAAACACAACGAAAATATCCACAGATCAAAGACATTATGGGCCGGTCATAAAGGATTTTTTGGAACATATGAAAAAATTAGAAGTACCTATTATTGGCTTAGGATGTATGTTGACATTAGTAGCTATGTTTCTACATGTTCTACTTGTCAACTTCATTCATCAGTCAAACATAGAGATCCGTTGCATCCTACTTATCCACCTTGTATTCACTACAAGTGGGTAGTAGATCTTGTAACTATGCCTAAAGGTATCGACAAAATGCGTTACATTGTACTTGCAAGAGAAGACTTAACTAATCATGTAGAGGGACGTGCACTACGATCTAAGACCACTTACAATGTTTGCAAATTCTTGCTTGAAGATGTCATAAGTCGCTTTGGGTACATAGAGAAAGTAATTGCCGATCGTGGAGAGTTAAATGCGAGAGAAGCTAAAGAGTTCTTTGAGCGTCACGGTATTCGTTTGTCTCTCACTACTGCATATAACCCAGAGGCCAATGGTAAAATAGAGAGAGGGCATCCACCTATTGTGAAAGCCATATCTAAAGCATGTAATGGTGACATCAAACAATGGCCTAAATTCTTACCTTTTGCACTTTGGGCAGATAGAATGACATGCACACGTACTACTAGATATATGCCTGCTGAACTCATGTACTGTCAAAAACCATTGTTTCCAATTCAGTCTCATATTCCTGCATGGTCAAATTTGCCTTGGTCTGAAAACATGTCTACTGATGATTTTTTGAATTTGCGTATTAAACAGTTAGAACAAGGTAAATTAAGACTTGATGATGCTGTTGAAAAATTAAGAGAATCTAGAATGAAGAACAAGCATTATTTTGATAAAACTCATCGATTGCGTCCTAAGCCAATTGAAGTAGGAGATTGGGTGCTCATTTATGATAGTACATTCGACTCTCAATATGATGCACGCAAAAAGCTCACTCAACGGTGGTTTGGGCCATACATAGTATCAAAAGTCAACAACAATGGTACGTATGCTCTTTGTGAATTAAATGGTGTTGCACTAAAAGCTTTGATTGCAGGTAAAAGGATAAAGTTATTCAAGAAGCGTGATAATGACGAGTACATTTTGGATGAGGACATTGAAGAAGATGACAATGAGGCCGATTCATAAACAGGAGTATCCATGTTATTAAAAAAAAAAAAAAAAAAAAAACATCATTAATTTTCAAGTTCATGTTGCTTTGTTTTTTTTTTCAAGTTCATTCTATTTTTTTTCCATGCTTGTTTCATGCATGTTTTTTTCAGTCTTTGCATTGCATTGCATATCCACATCACTTGAGTCAAAAAAAGGCAAATGATGATTTCTCTACTTGTGTAAAATTGTATCTTAAGTAGTAACTTATCTACTAAGAAATTGCTTATAATCTAGGATTGTGGAAAGATAGGGCATGTAGATTTGGAGGTTTATTTTGGTGACAAGACTTTCATATATAAACATGCATATGTATCCTGTATCGAAAGCATAATTGTTGAAATCCTATCTCCTGCTATTGCATGTTTCTACATCCTTAGTCCACCTCACAGCACTTGTATCGGAGTTTAAACGACTGTTCTCCGTCATCAAAAATGGTTGTACTTTGTATCGGGGTTTAATTTTTCCCCGTCATCAAAAAAAAAAAAAATGCTACATGTTACCAAGAAGTTTACACTTTCTTCCACCCCAAAAAAGTGATCGTAACCATAAAGTTGCCGAATCATCATCATCATCATCATCAAAAAAAAAAAAAAAAAAGAGCAAGCCAAAGGAGGATAAAGAGGCATAGTAGAATAAATCACGGGCTATATAGGCAGATTTATGCATTAGTGGAGTTTAGTTAGATTTCCTTGCATGTTATTAGAGAAAGAGCATATTCATATTTATGTAGGAAAGGAGTTGATCTAAAATAAGCTAAAGATGAAAGATGTTTCTTGAAAATCCTAAATCTTTGTTTATAATCATATTTAAGGTAGATTGCTTTATGAAAAAGGTACAAAATTTTCTTCAAGATGAGAGGAACTGATGCTTAAAACGACTCAATACATCCACTTCCACTTCATATTGATGCTTGTTTTTTTTCTTTCTTGTTGCCAATGTTGCTTGTTCATTTGCATATATGTTGCCTATTTGTTCATGCATATTCATGTTGTCTGTTTCAATTCTTTCTTTCATGCAAATTTTGCTTCATGTCACGTTACCTACTTATTCATGCATATAATCAATTTTCCTTCCATCTTTCTTATGTTGCCTATAAAAGAATTTGATGCCTGGAACATTTTGTTTTTCACAGATGCTAGAGTGGCGCTTCCGGAGGAATCGCAGGTTTAGTGGGGGCGAATGTCGTCGAGATTTGCTCTCCTCTCTCACTTTATTCTCAAAGAAATGGACAGTTCATCAATTCATGAGGAGTGTCCTCGGTGCAACCAATGAGACTCGAACCCTCGCTCCCCTTTAAAGAAGGCAAAACGACTTACCTCGTTGCCCTAGCGTTGTTGCACAACTTGGGATGAATTGGGCAACCAATGATAAATTAATCACAAATCAAAGTATAGAAAGTAATGGAAGAGATCTCATGGTAAATATGTAGTTATGTAGTTATGAAGATCGCGTCAATAGTAAAATTCATATCCAAGAAAAAGTTTCTAGGGTGGCTTATTTCTAGATAAAATATGTAAAATTAAGATGAAATACACGGTTTATCATCAAAATCTTTATGGAGCTTTAGGTTCTTATAACTTATTCACATCCTTAATACCTTAAGCTTATAGATTAATCAGCTCAAAGATATATAATTATAAGTAAGCAGTATTGAGTCATCCTAATGGGGACAATCTTAATAAGCAGTATTGCGTCATCCTAGACTTTGAAGGATACTGCAAGAGAACAAGGATTACGACCACCACATGCTTGAGAGATGACTCTCCTCCCAACCAAATGCCTATATATATAGCTCTCTCCAGGGGACTGCCTTCTTGGGCAGGTGGATACTAACCATCCAAGTGTCAGCCATGTAACTACATGTGCGCCAAGTGTCCCAGTTAACTCGAGTTAACTCAAGTGGATGCTTCTAGAAGGCTCTAGAGCTCTTTGGGCAAAACACTCTCTCCATGTCTCCCATGGGGATTGAACCCAAGATCTCCTCCTTCACATCCTTGAGACTTAACCACTAAGCTAAGTGGATCACTTGTTCACAAGAGCACAAGACCTCCTAGTAAGTCTAAACTCGAGATCTTTGGTCATACACACGGATGACCAAACGGTGTCCGATTTCAGATCTGTCTGAACCGGCCAGACCCTTGGATCATAGACTTACTTTATTACATTCTTCCCCACTTGGAAAAGATTTTCGTCCTCGAAAATAGAGCTATATACATACTGTAGGCAACCCCCGAGCCTCATGTTCTAAAACTAGAAGAACATGGTCATGTTCTAGAACTGGAAGAACATGTCTCATCTCTGTGGTGGCATCCTTGCCCAAATGATTCTAAACACTATCTCTCTTTGCACTTTGATAAACTAGTCAAAGTACAAAATAGTGAATGAATAATAAAGGTGGATCTAAACACATATCCCTGGCTAATTCACAGTTTCTGGATGTGCGATCTAGGCACAAACATGTGAATTAGGTGGATTCAAATTACTAGTCCATTTCTAGGCATAACTGGTGCATGGGCTTAGTAATGAAGGTGGGATTCTTATCCCTCACAAGACTTTGAGAATTCTTGATTCACTTGAATTTGTTTTGGAGAACTTGAAGTGTGGTTGTCCCATACATCTAACTTTAGATGTCTGTTCAATGGTTTACTTTTATCTAACAGTTACTTGATTTTTTCCCCCGACTAGAGGACTACTCTGTCCCAATGAGTTGAAAAAATCCTATGTAAACTGTAGGAGAAAGTTTACCATTTCGGTGGAATCAACCATACTAACTTCACCAATTCAAATTAAAAATGAAAATTGTCCAACTTAGGACACTTTTCTCAAAGACTTTAACTGAAAGTTCTTGGGAATTGTCAATCTGATGAGCAATTCCTAACTTCTCTAATCTAGAGTATACTGGACTCTAGGAAATCTTTTATGCTATAACTTGAAGCAAAATCAAATGAATAAGTCTACTTAGACTTATCATCTTTTGAAGATTGAAAAGGTTCTTGTACATAACATCTATCTAGGATGTTCAAGTTAGTTATCTAATTCGAACCGGCTATCCCTGGTCTTTTGCAAAAAGAATCAGATACCATATCTGAGTCAATTCCAAAAGATTTGGAAAGCGGAAAGAGATAACTAAGACTTTGTACAACCAATTCAAACTTCGAATATACATAAACTTGCTATGAGTCAAAGACTAGATGACTCAGGACTTTTTACTTTTCAAAGATCTATTTCAACAAGATATTGAAGCATTGTCTTTATCTTTCAGAGAAATAAGCTGGATTCTCAGAAAGATACAAAGAAAATCAAAAACATCATCCAACCACAAGATACTAGTGTGGTAACCAACATCAGTGTGTCGACCCACTGAGGTTCTATCGATGAGTTTAGTTTTCAAATAATGCTTCACTTGAGACTAAGTTCATGTCACATTCAGTCTTTTTGACTCCTAATCGTGAATGCAATTCTTGTGCATTTCTTTGAGTCTAAAAGAGTGAATTTATCAAGTTACACTAGGAACTTGATACTTGACTTAGTCAATTAAATCTTTAGTTGAAAAGATCAACTCAAAATCAAAGTCCAACTTCTTTCAGAAATGTATCAAATATTTCTGATCAATAACACTTAAACTTGAAGTGTTCTATGAAGATCTTGGAAGTTACTTACTTCATATCTTCAGTTTCCTTGATCTTGAAGTTACCTAGAAGTATCGTAAGATACTACTTTCATCCTTTACGAATTAAACTTTTCTTGAAGTCTTAATTCCCTTGAGGATGAAACCTAACTTCAAAATCCAAACTAGGACTAAAAGATAATCATCATCCCAGGGTCCGATGTCCCATTCCATCTTTCCTACATCAATCTGAGTATAAAATCTGGTGTCCCATACCACCCTATTTTATATTCACATTAATGTGTGGGTGATTCTTATCCTAAAGTCTAAACATCTCTTGATAGAGTACCTTATTTCTTCAATTCTTTTACAAGAATTGGAAGTTTCAGGCATTACCTCTAACTAGATTTTCTTAGGTTTTGATTCCTTCGCATGATCACCTCAGAATCATGTGCTTTGCCTTGGAAACTTGAAAACCTCTTTGACAGAATATCAATCAGAATTCCAAGTTCTTGAATTTTCTCGAATTCAAGTTCAATTGGTTTACCCTTGACCAATTTTGTAGCGACAAGAGCTTTTGACTTCTTGTCTTTAGATTCCTTTCTGCTAATGCTTTTAGGTACCTATCCTGGCCAGGACTTTTCATAGGAATCTCTCTACTGCTTAAGTCTAAGCATCCGCTCATGCTTCTGGATTTGTACCAAAATCCCTTGATAGGCAAACACTTATGTTTTACCTTCCATAGACTTAAGTACCGTCTTCACGGTTGCAGACTACATACTTGGAATTACTTCACTCTGTTCAGACTTGGAACAGCTTGCTTTTTCACAATTTTCCATTTAACTAAATGGAACTTGAGTGAATAATTCCTAACGGAATTTTTTACTGCCAATACTTGGGCAATCTACACAGTAGTTCTAATCGCACATTCTTGGACAATCATGGCCAAGTTTGATCAATTCTGGTTGATACTTGCGACAAAAATAAAGACTTAGTCTTTATCTTTTAAGATCTCTTAAACTATCTTAAGCTTCTTTGCTTACCTGCAGGATTTTAGAGATCTTTCCCTCAACTTAAGTCCAAGCATTTTCTAATGCTTTTTAGATTCCAAAGCTAAGAATCTTTGATATACGGTTAGGTTATATCACTTATTTGGACTTGAATACCAAACCTGGTGGTTAGGGATTTGCTGGGAACTACTTGCTATAAAACTTCTCTTGAAATATGCTAGTCTCACAACTGGAGAGATTTCTTTCAAGAACTTTTTTGATTCCTACCAAGGAATCAAGTAATACTAAGCTATAACTTGAAGCAGACGATTCATCTTGGAATCTTTTGCTTTCCAGTTCAATGATTCATCTTGGAATCTTCTCCTTTACTGGAAAGATCTTCAAAAGGAATTCTAGACTTTTGGATAAGACCAAGACTTAAGGCTTTGCTTGTCCAAAAGACAATTCTCATTTAACTAATGAAATAGTTAATTGGACTCTTTCATTAGCTTATCTTTTAGGAAATAGCTTAATTTCCAAAGATTACTTGGCTTGGATCTCTTGTTTAAGCTTTTCTTATCTTAAAGACCACCAAGCATACTTTTCTTATCTTTAGAAAAGTGCTTTAATAAAGTCTCCATATTTGAAAACTTTGCACATGCAAATAATGCTTGGAATTGTTTACTTAATCTTATAAAAGATATTCTTGATTTTTATAAGATTCAAGGTTTTACCACTTGAAGCTAATCTTTTAGGAAAGAATTTGTTTCCTAAATGGTCTTTAGGAAATATCGTGATTTCCTAAGCTATATCTGTTTCAGACATAAAAAATAATTTGAATCATTTGATTAATTGTCATGACTTTAGGAAATTACTTGATTCCTAAAGATCAATTAATATTTGTCTGGATTTTTTCTTTTTTAAGCCTTGAGCTAGCTTAAATAGAATCAAGCAGTTTCCTTCAAAAGTTTTCATGTCAATTGAAGACCTTGCATCATGCCTTGAGATGCATTTCTGGAAACTAGCATCTATGACCACTAGAGTTCCAGTGTTTCTAGAAGTTCAATACTTCTACTTATTTTCATCCATATTTGATGAATAATAAAGTATTAAACCTTCCAAAATTTGCTGAACTTACAAGTTTCAACAGAAACTTCCTTACTTGGATGCATGAACATGAACATCCAAAAACAACTAAATCCTCGATAGCTGCTAAGAATGTCTAGGTTTCTTCCTAAACTTAGACTGAGCATGCATATTGGAAAGTAGCTCTATTTTCTTGGCATTCTAATGACAAGAAAAAATGAATACTTACTTTCAACATGCTTTCTTTTCCTCAAAAAGACTCCTACTAAGTGGTACCTATGTATCACTTTTTTGGGAAAAAAATAGACTAGATACTTAGTTGCATGATAGTCAAGATCCTTGCAACTAGGTAATTTTCTATTTTTTCCACCTAGCTAAGTCAGTTAGAAAAAGAAAGAAATGAAAGTATACGTATTCAACTACTTACCAAAAGATCATGCGTATGCTCATGCATCTACTTGCATGCAAATGCATGTTCATGTATGCAAATGCCCATTCTTGGGTGCAAATGCATGTGACTTCATGCAAGTGTAATGAACTTAAGCAAATCTTGAGCTTATTAGGTATGCAAACAAGCATCCATGCAAAAACAACCTGCTTGCTATTCTGGCAAAAGATAATTATTCAAGTGCATGAACTGGAGAATTAACTACCTTTCCCAAGCAAGTGCGAACTTGATGTGCACAAAACATTCTTTTATGCACAAATAATCTTTTCATTTTTGTGCATGAATGGAAATAAAAATTTCAATTGCATACCTAAAACTGAAAAGTACTTGTATACTTTTATGTCATTTCAATACCATCTTTAGCTCTCTAATTAGCTTTCATATTGAGATAACCATAATTGGACTACGCTTTTAGTCCTAATTAATGCATCCTAAATGAAAGCATTCGAGCAAACAAATATCAAAATGAAAACATAACTTGGAAAATACTTAGCTCCACATAGAGCTACGTCCTTCCCTTGATCCTTTGGAAGAGTGATTCGTCCTCTTAATCCGCAAGAAAAAATGATTCTTCATCTTGGTTAGCTTCAATCTCCATGCTTTGAAGACTCAGTGCATGCATCATCCATCATGGATGCATGTCCTCCAGCTACATGGTCTTTGTATGACACATCCACTTCTCAATGGTTGTAAGATAAAGAAGATGATGCATTATGACTTGATAGAAGCTCCTTGACTCGTTGTCACATAGCTCCAGGGACATCTTGATCGAAAATTTAAAAGAAAATGCCTCCCTTCACCTTTGACCATCAATCGATTTCTGCCCCAAATGATGAAGAAGGTGGTGATTACAACGATAAGCTCTGAAGACCAGGACAAATAATTAACTATTCATAATAATATTGCAAGCGCTTCTTTCTCTATTGGATAGAGCAATGAAATCTGGTCCACGGGTCGCGGGTTCGAACACTAGCTGCCGTCTTCTGAAACAGATCTCTTGGTTGTGATGTTGTCCACGACTTCAGCCGATCACACTTCATTTTTTGTCATGAGAACGTTTTCAAAAGAAAATTGGCGTAGATCTGTTTGATACGAGGCTTGGTCTCGTGGCTATGCCTACAGGTCACGGGTTCAATCACTGTGTGTCCTATGCAGGTTACCTCTCACTTTTGTCATCCTCCAGAAGCTCTGGAAACGCGCGATTTACAGAAGAAGATTAGAGATTCGCACGCCATGCGCAGCCGGCAGATGTGCGCTTTCTTGGACAAGGCAGATGTGTCACTGGAGGG
Source organism: Ceratopteris richardii (assembly GCA_020310875.1). NCBI lineage: Eukaryota > Viridiplantae > Streptophyta > Polypodiopsida > Polypodiales > Pteridaceae > Ceratopteris > Ceratopteris richardii. The sequence continues at coordinate 71,526,819 of CM035435.1, forward strand.
AGACCACGAGATCAAATCCCGTGCGCGATCTGCTGTACATAAGACTTCTATTGTTGTTTTATTACAAAGAATAAAAATAAATAAATCAATCTCTGTAGCACGAAGCCGAATCGATAGTGTGGATACAACGAAGTACAGTTCGCGAATGGTCGCGAGTTCGGGTCCTGGCGCCACCATCTGCAGATTGAAACGGCTTTTGTAAACTCGTATGGCGCGAAACACAGATCTAGATGCTTTTCTCTTAGAATATTTTCACCCGAGCTCTGTGTGTTCTTGGATATGCGAGAGACGCCACTCCCGTGAGGTCACGGGTTCGAACCCCGTGCGCAACAGGCTGGATATAGGACTTAATTCTGTTTTTTTTTTATAACCTCCTCCTCCTCCAGATAGCCTGCCAAGATTACATTGATTCGGAAGGATATTTCGAAATAGCCGCGACCAGCGATTGACGAGGAAGAAGTTAGAGAGAGCAAAAATAATAAGCAAGAAGCTAATGGAAGGAAAGATGATGAAGCCCACTCCAAGGTCACCATGGAAGCTCAACCTTGAGCTCTGATACCAATGCAAGAGAACAAGGATTACGACCACCACATGCTTGAGAGATGACTCTCCTCCCAACCAAATGCCTATATATATAGCTCTCTCCAGGGGACTGCCTTCTTGGGCAGGTGGATACTAACCATCCAAGTGTCAGCCATGTAACTACATGTGCGCCAAGTGTCCCAGTTAACTCGAGTTAACTCAAGTGGATGCTTCTAGAAGGCTCTAGAGCTCTTTGGGCAAAACACTCTCTCCATGTCTCCCATGGGGATTGAACCCAAGATCTCCTCCTTCACATCCTTGAGACTTAACCACTAAGCTAAGTGGATCACTTGTTCACAAGAGCACAAGACCTCCTAGTAAGTCTAAACTCGAGATCTTTGGTCATACACACGGATGACCAAACGGTGTCCGATTTCAGATCTGTCTGAACCGGCCAGACCCTTGGATCATAGACTTACTTTATTACAGATACTAATGTATAATCCAATATATACGTGGAAATGAGAAGGATTTAGTAATACGGAAATGGGAAATGGATTCTATGTGATGGTCCTCATAAGTTTTTTAAACATTGCCTTGTATGTTCCATGCAAGATTTTTTACATTTCTATTGAGCTCCTTCTCCCATGTATTATTGTGCTCCTTCTCCCATATATCCACCAGATACTTTGACTTAGGAGGTGGTGTAGGTGTTGTCATAGCTTTCATGACGCTTAGAAATGGAGGGAGCTCGAAATTTGACGTAGTCATGGTCAAGTCCTAAGGGATGTAGGAGATCTATTGTCACTTAGTCCAGCTTCCGTCACAAAGTTCCTTTTGCTAGATCATAATAAGAGGGAAAGTTACATGAAAGTTCTATGAACCCCATCTCAACATATATAGGATGTATGAAACCCATCTCAACATACATACATAGGCTTACCATGAGTCGAGAGAGAGTCCAAACATTATCTTATATGTAGCGTGTCATCTTGGAAAATGTCAAGAAAACCATTCTATGTATTCCTTTTTTGAAGAATACAGCCGAATAAGCTCCCTATGTAGGTGGAATTCCGGGGAACGTACATTATCTGGCATATTTTGAGATCTGAGAATCTTAAAGTCATCAACAGAAGCACAGGATCATTGATGCAGACTTTTTTAAGAGGTTTTAGGAACCTAGGACATAAATCTATATCTGATATCAAGGATACCCCTAGTGAAGAGTTCAAGTTATCCACACACTTGGCTACTACTGCCCCTTGTAAATGGAGGGAATCCCTCCTTCAATTTTACTCTGACACTAGATTTCACATGGTCATGTATTGTACTTAACTCCTATCTTGATTTTGTGTATGCATCTGCAAGTGGCATAGCCTCTGCTGGTCCCTTGAGGATTTGTTCCTTTTGATCTCTGCTTTGTGGGGGCCCTTCCCTTTGTACATCCATACATTTCATCTTTAATTTTAAACTTCCTATTTCTTCAAAAAATAAAACACCAAAGGATTCTTAGGATACACTTACCACTTTATACCATGCATGGAGTGAGGCCCATGTTGCTTACCTCTGAAAAGAGTTGGAGAGTAAGCATATGAATGAAAGGGGTTATGTGGATAGTTTTTTGAAAAGGATCAAAGATTTGAAGGAGAATTTGTTTTTTGTTGATGAAGTCTTGCTAGGTAATTCACTTGTGCAAACTATTATTAATGGTTTTCATGATTCATATCAAAGTTTTTCTTCTACTCTTTGATTAATGATGATAGGAAATCCTAATGCCTCATCATTTGAGAAGTTAGTCTCTGTTTATTGTAGGAAAATAAGTCTAGACAAAACATGTAAATGATGTGTGTTGCAGATCAATCTTTCCTTGCTAATTACAGAGGCAAAGATAAATGGAGCTCGTCTACTAATAAGCAGAAATATGCAAACGCTACACAATCAAATAAGGCAGAGAAATATGAGAAGAAAACAGAAAAGCAAAAATGATTTTTTAAATATTGTAAGAGAAATAATCATGTCATAAAGAGTGTCCAAACTCCGTATGAAACTTGGCATGGTCGTAATCCATATATTGCTCGTTTGTGTGTCTCTGTTGTCCAGCATATTCATTAATGTCTAGACAACAATGCATAAAATTAAATGATAAAGTCATGAAATTCATTTTTGTTGGGTATAGTTATGAAAGCAAAGGCTATTGTTTTTATCATCCATATACTAAACACATTTTGGTTAGCCATGATGTTGTTTTTGTGGAAGATGCAATTTAGCCATTATTTTCATGTACCAATGAGACATTTTTTCGCCCTAGAGGTGTGTATGACACTTTGCTGCTTACTTTCATAGGTAGGTAGTCAAGTGTTAGTCCAAATGAGGCAATTTCCTAGCCTTTAGAGATTCCGCTTGATGATGTTGATCATTCCATCTTTTATCCAAATTTACATGTTACATAGCAAGTTAGATGCACCTCTATCATATCATACTTGTTCAGGATCTCATAGTGCTTCCTTTGCATGAGATTTCTATGCAATGGCTACCTCTATTTTTGCGATGAGAATAGCCTATTTATTTTGATGAAGCACAAAATTTAAAAAATTGGATGGATTCTATGAAATAAAAATATGGTGCTATTATGAAAAATGGAACCTTGACTTTATGTGGTTCGCCTCCAAGAAAAAAGGCCATTGGCACTAAACGGGTATGCAAGGTAAAATGTAAGCCTAATGGAATAGTTGATAGGTATAAGGCTAACCTTGTTGCAAAAAATTATGCTCAAGAGAGAGGGATTGATTTTGATGATGGGGCTTTGCACTCACTTGTCGAATGACCAGCATTCATAGCATTTGTACACTTGCAACTCATCATGGTTTGAATGTACATCAATCAGCTATTAGAACTACATTTTAAGAAGTGTATCTATTTTAGCCTTGTTTTCTTGTGCAAAACGGGCATGAAAACAAATTGTGCAGGTTGAGAAAGTCATTATATGTTTTGAAGTAAGCACCACATGCTTGGTATGAAAAGATACATGCCTACTTGATTGCACATGGTTTTGAGAACAATCGAACTAGGAGCACCTTATCTATTAAGGGTGCAAATGATGTACTTCTGACCATCATTGTGTATGGTGATGACATGTTGCTATTGGTCTTAATGAGAAGCATATTTCTAAATTTGAGGTTGATTTGCATGCCTCTACAACTATTCCTAAATGCCTAGTGTTGTTTCGTCCACCTTGCAAGTGTGTGTGTGTGTGTATACGAATGCATGCCTTCATGTTTTCTTCAAGTCTACAAATTAAAAAACAACATGAATCTTCATTTGTAGCTAAAAACATACAAAGGATCACAAAAGAACTTTTTCCATTATGCATTTCGACTTAGGCATTGGTTTTTATGTCACTCATCGACACAAAATAAGAGTAACAGTATTGAGTAAAATGTCAATTTCGCTGATAAAAATACAAGAAAATTCAACTAGGTGTATACTAAAAAGGTACAAAAAACAAGTCGAAAAACAAGGTACTTGTGTAGAACACAAATATCAGTGCATGTGCTATGATGTAGAAAGAAAAAAAAAAGGTAGAAAATTGAACCGATTATCTATGTTGATTAGTTAAAAAATATATGTACATAGAGAATTCAATCATTGTTCTGTACAAAACGTGCAATTGTGCTATCAGCAGATTAGGTCCCTCGAACCATTATAGTGCATTTACGTTCTAGTGCATTTGTGATTGTAAGTGTGTTACCACTAGAAGATGAGGTCCTCTCAACCATTGTAGAGTGGATTTCTTGTTCTAGGGATGGAAGGAGCGAGCTTTGTCAAAAAAGCAATTGGCCAGCTCAATGCAGCTACACATATACATATCAACCATTGTTGCCAATCCAACCGAATAGTAGACGCAAATTTCTCTAGGAACTCCACCATTACCACTTGTAAAGCAAGAGTGGCTCCCACTATGACCATGAATAGACAATTTTCCTGCAAACCTTCGAATATGTTGAGCTTATAAGGCTGGCGCGAGTTCACCTCATTGAAGAGTTGGCAAAGCACAAATGTGTTGAAGATAACAGTACGCTTGATGGTTTCAGCATCTTTCTCTCCCGAAAGGTGTAAGAGCTCTATGCCTCTGAACTGTAGAATCAGTAGAACAACCACTTGGTAGATTGCTTGCACCATCAAATTTTTCCACATCGCATGGTTTATAAGAGGTTTGTGGCGACCCATAGGAGGTTTCTGCATGAGCTCATCTGTAGGGGGCTCTGTGGCTAAAGCTAAAGCGCCCAATGTATCCATTATGAGATTTACCCATAACAATTGCACCACTGTTAGAGGGACATCTCCCGATGTCATTGCAGCAACAAAGTTCACTGTGAGGGCTGTGACATTCACTGTGAGCTGAAACTGAAGGAATTTTTGTATGTTGAAATTGATGGAGCGTCCCCATCTGACGGCCTTTACGACAGACGTGAAGTTGTCGTCAAGTATGATAATGGCCGAGCTTTCCTTCGCCACCTCTGTCCCTTGGATGCCCATGGAGAGCCCTATGTCTGCCTTGCGTAGTGCGGGGGCATCGTTAGTGCCATCCCCTGTGACTGCAACTACCTCGCCCATCGATTGGAGGGTCTCAACCAACAGCAACTTATCTGATGGTAATGCTCGAGCAACAATTGCCACTCCAGGCAAGTTTTTCCTTCTTTCCTCATCTGTCCAACTTCTTAACGCAGCCCCTTCGATAGCTATCAGTTCATCGGTACATCCCACCGCCAAGATTCCACACTCCAAGGCTATCGCCTTGGCAGTTTGAAGGCTGTCTCCAGTTACCATTCTAACAGTAACACCAGCTCGTCTAACATCAGCCACAGCTGCCTTGACTTCAGGCCTGTATGGATCCTTCATCCCGACTATGGCCAACAATGTTAGGTTAGACTCAGGAAGGCTCCAAGAACTCCGATTACATGTGATTTCCTCTTCCTCATCTTCTCGTTCCACTGTTGTATATGCCATTGCCACACAACGAAGACTCGAACAAGCCATGGAGTCTATGATCGCCATAATCTCTTGCCTCTTCTCAGCTGAGATTGGCTTTTCACTGGGAGAGCACTGCGAGTCGTCATCGGTTTCTAGCTGCTCCATATCTATCCACTTGCTACACATCGACAGGATTATTTCAGCAGCGCCCTTCCAGTGAACCACTAACAATCGATGGCCAATGTTTTGCACAGCTACCCCTGCGCGCTTCGTTGCCGAGTTGAATGTCTGTACTTGTAAAATAAGTGATTTCAATCTTGTTGCCTCAAAGTCCATGCCAGCTTTCAAGCCCCACCATAAAAGAGCTGCCTCTGTCGGAGACCCCGCAACCCCCAGTGCTTGCCGCTCATCTCCCTTTAACTCGTCTCGCCTACAGCACGATTTTGCTGGAAACACGCTTCCTGTTGTGTTCTGGGCTATTCCTTGAAACAGAAGGCTCCTAAGGCTTGTAGGGAACGTACACATGATTTTATCTGTGTCACTTTCGGAGGGGATGATCTTCCCAGCAACCCAGGAGTTGACTACAGTCATTTGATTGACCGTAAGGGTACCTGTTTTGTCGCTGCAAATGGTTGTGGCAGAGCCCATGGTCTCACAGGCTGCAAGACGACGCACAAGTGCATTATCCTTCATCATCTTCCTCATCGAGTAAGCAAGTGTGAGTGTCACAGCAAGCGGAAGACCTTCTGGCACTGCCACAACCACGATGGTAACAGCTATCGAAAATATATGCACTAAAGCATCGATTGCGTCAGTTACATTAGTGTCGCCGGCCCGGAACTTAGCATCCCCACTAGTGCTGGAATGGCCTGTGAAGTAGAACGCAATCAAGATGACAAGTAGGAGAAGTGCAACAGATAATCCCACTTTACCGATAAGGGTCGCTGCTTCTGTCAGCCGTTCTTGCAAAGGAGTCTGCCCAAGCATATTATCATTGCTAAGAAGCTTCATCATATGGCCCCATTCTGTGTTGGCGCCAACAGCAGTGACAAGCATCGATCCATAACCTTCCTGCACCTTGGAGCCAGATCGTAGAAATGCTTGCTGAGATGGATCTGGCATGTAATACTCACTCTCGCCTGTGAAGCTTGATTCGTCAATAGATAGGGAATAACCCGCTATAAGCAGTCCATCCGCAGGGACTTGATCTCCCACCTTTAGCTGTACGACGTCTCCAACCACAATATCGACAGATGAAACGTTAATGCGGCAACCGCCCCTTGTGAGTTCCACTTTGATATTATCTACCTCATGTGACAGGCGTTGGAACTGTCGAGATTGCTTAAAATCGCTGACGCCAGTGACAATGATAACGAGAAGAATAGCAACTGCAATGCTGACGCCATCGTACCAGCCCTCTTGAACCCCGTCAGTCTTCATGCCAAATCCAATTGACAAACCAGCGCACAGCATTAGAATAATGAGGGTTGTATCTCGGCACGCTGTCCACAGACAGCGCCATAAACTTTTGCTCTTCTTTCTGGGATATACGTTGTCCCCGAAGATGCGTTTCCGATCTTCGATAGAAACATTGTCATCACCAAATCGATCACAGGGTTCCGATGGAGTCGCAGGCAGACCTTGTGACAGATCTGTGTGTAATTCTTGTGCGAGAGCACGAAGATCGCCTTTAAAATCACGATTTCGAACAATGCTGGAAACCGTTTGAATAACTTCAGATGTCCACGGGGGATTCCTGCTCTTAAGGTCATTGACATCGATACGCACCTGGCAAGGCTGATAACATACAGCGTGTCTAGTGTTCCTATGGTCTTTGTAGGATTGAAAACGAAGTATTGCAATGACTACGGTGCTAGCGACCTTGAAATCACACCTATGTTTCTGTGTGTATAATGCGATTGGTGCGCGTTGAAGGGGATTCACGGAGTAATCTGCATCGTATACGTGTCTCCTCGTGACTGCCGTATCAACGTTGCGGAGCCATTCGTGATCGCCGATGTTAAGAAACAAACTCTCCGAAGGTGAGGCATCGTTGGTCTGTTGTGTTGGCATGAGTAAATCTCTATATATGAGAGACTCGAGAATGTACAGAGAAGACTCAAGAGATAATAGATAGATTTGGAGAAAGAGATAATAGATAGATTTTGAGAGAGAGAGAGAGAGGCTCCAACTTCAGCTGGCGTACAGGGGATTGCTTGAAGTGGCTGTCTAGTGTCCAGTCGCGACTCGCATTTATAGTGGACATCAACGTAGCGTGTTGGAGACTCTATGCGGGGAATTGCAATACACAAAGTCTCACAGAAGAGCGCAGGTTTTAGTTATGCGTGCAGCGTAAACCTGTTCTATCTGCGTCAGTCGTCGGTCAAGCGTGGAAGCACCGTAGCTGCTGTCAAGGACCTTAGCTCCAGGGAATAATCAAGGATGATTTTTCTTTTAAGATTCAAAGCATCGCTTAAGTGACGCTTTTGGAACCCACGTATAAACGACGTTACAGGCGAGCGTCGCAGGTCCCGTCGCAGTACAAGTCGCAAAACACGTCGTTCACTTCGTCGTTTAATCGACGGTCCACGCGCAACGCTCATTACGACACATGTTGCAATTTTATAGCGACGAATTTGTGTCGCCTTAGCCGTCGCTATACGCCCATATTCCTTGTAGTGATTTAAGGTGACATGGACTCTATTACAATGAACAACACCTTTGCCATTGTTGACAATGTTCGTCGAACTCACCTAAAGGCCAACGATTCGCCTTAAGAGACTGGTTTAACATGTCATTAGATCTATCTAAATGGGTGTGGTTTAGTGGCATGCCACCATGAGTCAAAGTGCATAAATTAAAGTCCCACTCATTGGACATGTCCAGCCTTTGGTTGTTACCATATGTGCATTGCGTTGTATGTTCCATGCAAGATTTTTTACATTTCTATTGAGCTCCTTCTCCCATGTTATTATTGTGCTCCTTCTCCCATGTATCCACCAAATACTTTGACTAATTAGGAGGTGGTGTAGGTGTTGTCATAGCTTACATGACGCTTAGAAATGGATAATGACCAGATAGTGCACGGAAGTACCATCGATTGCATTTTGAAGAGGTCGGAGGGAGCTCGAAATTTGACGTAGTCATGGTCAAGTCCCAAGGGATGTAGGAGACCTTCATAGTCCAAACAGCCAAGTCCAAGAATCTATAGACTTGTCACTTAGTCTAGCTTCCATCACAAACTTCCTTCTGCTAGGTCATAATAATAGGGAAAGTTACATGAAAGTTCTATGAATCCCATCTCAACATATATAGGATGTATGAAACCCATCTCAACATACATACATAGGCTTACCATAAGTCGAGAGAGAGTCCAAACATTTTGTTTGTGTGCTCTCTTATATGTAGCGTGTCATCTTGGAAAATATCAAGAAAACCATTCTATGTATTCCTTTTTTATTCCAATAGTGGCATTGATACGATTATGAGTGAATATGAATGGTTTTTGAAGAATACAGCCGAGTAGTCTCCCTATGTAGGTGGAATTCTGGGGTTTGCCTCTTTAATGGTGCCATTTCCTAGAGGTATTGCCAATGCCCTGAGGGAAGTACTTCTGGGACTACTTGCATATAAAATTATCTCATCAAAGTGCATAGAGGGACTACTTGCGTATGCGATTTTCTCATAAAAATGCATAGAGATACTACTTGCATCTTTACCCTTTAGTTACAAGCATCAAAGTCTCCCCTCAAGTTCGAATTGCATGTCCCACTTGGACAAGCTTTAATTTTCCTATTCTTAGTTTAGGCTCTACTAACCTTGATTTATTTTTCAAACAAACGAAAAAGTTTCCCTCCTCTCCCCTATTGACTACTGCGCTTATTCTATTTTTTCACTAATTTCTTTCTCCCCTTACCCTGCAGAAGTTGCAAGCTCTTCAAAGAGGTATCAAAACATGAATAGTTGATTATGTAATTTGGTAGTGATGTATGTGAACACACTGAGGACCATACATGCACATTTTTCCTCTTTAAGATGTTTTTCCTTCAAGCTTCTATATACACCTATAACCCTAACTTATCTTTGTACATTCACTTCGTAATAAAGTTAATGTTGTGTTCTTCGCCAAGTTTCTTCTTCTTCCTTGTGTTGCTCACGAACTTCCATAGTCCTTGAATTCAAACAATTGGTATTAGAGAAAGTGACACTGTTCCAATCACAATCTCAAAGCTACACTAAAATTGGTGAGGATACTCACGGTGATTAGAACTTCAAAACAGCTTCACCTATTGTGTCAGATTTTTTATTTGAGCTCATTTCAACATCTAGACTATCACGGTGACAATGTAGAGTAGAAGTGTTACCCAGCAGCTCTTTAAAGAAGAGGTGCAAACTCAATTCCAAGGAGTCGTTCTACTCAAGGGGGGGAGGGGGTCTTCATTAGGGAAGTATATAGCATGCATGTGCCCAAAGACAATTTGCAAATAAAGGGAACAATGATGAAACAATCAAAGGATCTTTATGATTCCAAATGATTAAAAAAGGTTAAAGAGTACGTCAAAATACAACAAAACACACAACCCAACTAATCTCCGACTAGATTCTTGCTACTATTTGCCTCTTGCTAATAGCGCTCCCTCCTCGGTGACAGCACAACAATTAGCAATTAACTATGTTATCTATTCCATGGGGGCAACAACAGTCGCACTTCAAAGATTCTATCAACCTTTAAATAAGAATAACTCAAGAACTAATTAATAAAAATGACGATTGATCCAAAATAGTGTTTGCACATTCAAAGGTAACAACACAGGTGCCTAAGGCATCACAATGTATACTAAAACTAAGACACAACTAGCCAAAGACTATCAAAACATGTACACATGTTGTCTATCACTTTGGGAAGTAGCCCAGACAATCACCACAGAATTACCACCCTGCATAGTGAGCAAATAGAGAAATAATGTACTTGGGAGATATCAAACTTCAAGGATAGAAGGTGATGGAAAATGAGGGCCTAATTATTGCTTATATATATTTTAAGGGGGCAAGTTGAGTGGATTTGCCCATTTCAATCATTAACATCTATGCGCTTCAAAATGACATGATTGGTGGCCTAACCCACTTATAGAGAGCAATTATTTGTGGAAGGTTACCAACCCACTTTTAGGTCTTTTTGTGAGTGTTTCTCACATCCGCATGGCCTTGCAATGGCTTCTCCTGCAATATCTGCCACTTTTGCCTCTTTCTAAAAAGTCCTGGAAAAATCGATTTTTATCTTGTGTTGCACCAAAAGAAGTCCTAAAAAGTCTTCTTCAGATTGAGGCTTCTGAATCAACAAAGAAGTTTTAAAATTTTTATCTGAAAAAAACATCACATTAAAAAAATGTTCCGGCCTTGTATTCACATAGAGGAGTGGAACACAACAAAACTATTTCAATAAGAATCCCATTTGGCAACATTTAATTCGTTTAATTCTTCGAAAAAAGAAGGGAAACATAATGATCAATTTATAAACAATAATTGTTTATTTTAAAAAATGCCATGGAGGTGCATTAACGTGACCTGGGATGAAGGGTGGGGGGTCGGAACAAAAACTTTGATTCTCTTCTGCTTACTCAACATTGCATAACACCACCCCGCCGTGCTGTCTGAATGGAGTTTGCCACATGGCATGCTTTGATTTGATTTGGTTGTGCCCATGACAGAGTGTGCTGCTGCACAGTGTGAAGCAGGCCTAAGAGTCTCGCAAAGCGCATGTTTTCGTTATGTGTAAACATGTTCTATCTGTAGCTCTCATAATTCATTATTTAGCTCTCCTCCATCGTCGATCACGCATTGAGGCACCATAGCTGCATTGAATGACCTTAGCTCTAGGGAAATAATCAACGATGATTTTTTTATTTTAAGGATTTTCTTTTCCAAAAGTAGGTTTGATCTTACGATCTATTCTTCCTCTTGGCTTGAATTAATGAAAACTAGAATAATAATGAAGGCATAGCACCATGGATCCCCCAATTCCACAAAATCAACGTTAAATGTGTGCTACCTACTAAAAATGGTAGAGCCCAAAGGTTCATTGAGAGTATGAACTCGAAAGGACTCCTCTAAGCCTAGAGGAGGAGACGAGTTTGAGTTGACATCGACTCTCTTACAATGAAGAACACCCTTGCCATCGCTAACAATGCCCATCCAATGCACGCAAAAGGCGAATGATTCCCCTTAAGAGACTCATTTGGCATGTCATGTGGTCTAGTGGTATGCCATGGGTCAAAGTGCATGAATTCAAGTCCCATTCATTGGACATGTCTAGCCTTCGTGTGTCTCCATATGTGTGCATGTGTGTTCTTAGTGTAGGTTTCAAACTTTCTTGTGCTCTCAAAAATGAAAACATCTCATCAGATCATGGTGAGTGTCCTCAGTGCAACCAACCAGACTTGAACCTTTGGTCCCCCTTAAGGGAGATGAAAGACTTACCCGCATAGGTTAGTATAACTTGACTAATTTAAAGAAACTTTGATCTGGCGATCTACAACATTGATAACTTGAATTATTTAAAAGTACATCAATGAAGGGCATAGCACCCATCGAACCACCAAATCCTACATTGGCATCGATCCCTAAAATCCATTAAGACTTGAACATCTGACATCCATAAGAAAGGAACGGAGCCTGAAGACCCATTAGAAAGGAACAAAGCCCTAAAAGAAAGTTTGATCTTACGTTCTATTCATCCTCTTAGCTTGAATTAATGAAAAGAACAACAACAATGAAGGCATAGGACCATGGAGCCCCCCAATTCCACAAAACAAAGGTTAAATGTCTACGAGCTAGTAGGAATGATAGAGCTGAAATGTTCTTTACGAGTAGGAACTGAGAAGGGATTGCTTTAAGGATAGACAAGGAGACTAATTTGAGCTGAAGAGGACTCTATGATAATGAACAGAACCCTTTTCATTGTTAACAATATCCATCGAGCGCAACCCAAGGCCAACCATTCCCCAAAGAGACCAATTTAACATCTCATCAAATTTATCTAAATGGATGTGGTGTAGCGATAAGCCTTGTATACCATGGGTCAAAGTGCTTCAAGTCAAGTCTTACTCATTGGACATGTCTAGCCTTTGAATGTCTCCATGTGTGTGTGTGTGTGTGTGAGATTTCTTAGTGTAGGTTGAAAGCTTTCTATGCTCTCAAAAAAATGAACATTTGATCGAATCATGATGAGTGTCCTCGGTGCAACCAATGAGACTTGAACCGTCACTCCCCGTTTAGGGAGACAAACGACTTAGCCCTTTGCCCTAACGTTGTTGGACACCAAGGGTGAATTGGACAAGCAAGGATGAATTCATCACACATCAAAGTATAGAGAGTAATGGAAGGGATCTCATGGTATAGTACGTAGTTATGCAAATCGCGCGAGTAGTAAAATTCATATGCAAGAAAACGTTTCTAGGGTGGTTTATTTGTAAGTAAAATATAGAAAATGAAGATTTAATACCTGGTTTATCATCAAAATCTTTTTGGAGCTTTAGGTTCCTACAACTTATTCACATCCTTAATACCTTGAGCTTCAAATCTATAGGCTTCTTTGCCATCGTATATGCCATCGAGTAGATTTTGACGAGGTCGGAGGGAGCTTGAAATTTGACGTGGTCATGGTCAAGTCCCAAGGGATACACGAGACCTTCAAAGTTCAAACAGCCAAGTCCAAGAATCTTCCATCACAAAGTTCCGTATGCTAGATCATAATAAGAGGGGAAGTTATATGAAAGTTCGATGGACCCCATCTCAACATATATAGAATGTACTTTGGATAATTGAATGAAGTGAGCCTTACCACGAGTCCAAACATTTTTCTCTACACACATTTTTCTCTAGCTTTTCTTTGTGTGCTCTCTTATATGTAGTGTGTCATCTTGAAATAACGTATTGAGTCTTTATATCTCGTTTACAATATATTATATCTTATCCCAAGCAGAATATGCTGGTTGCTTGTAAGTCATTGAAGGAAATTTTCCTTGTCACTTTCTTCAAGAGCCCGCATCGACCCTCGTTAAGACCTTTCTATCAAGAAATCCGTTCTATGTACTCCTTTCTTATTCCAATAATGGCATTGATACGATTATGAGTAAAGATGAGTGGTTTTTGAAGAAACACAGCCTAATCAGCTCCCTATGTAGGTGGAATTCCGGGGTTTGCCTCACTTTTTCGAGGGCAACATTGACACCCTTCCAGTCACAATCTCAGAATTGCACTAAAATTGGTGACAACACTCATGGTGATTAGAAATTCAAAACAGCTTCACATATTGTGTCAAATTTTTTATTTGAGCTCATTTCAACCTCTAGACTATCACACCAACAATCTAGTCTAGAGGTGTTACCCACGATCTCTTTAAAGGAGAGGTGGAAACAAAATTCCAAGGACTCATTCTACTCAAGGGGGTTTTTTCCTTAGGGAAGTATACCCTATAACATGCCTATGCCAAAAGACAATTTGTAAATGAAGAGAATAATGATAAGAGAGTCAAAAGGACTTAATGACTCCAAATGATTACAAAAGGTTAAAGAGTATGTCAAATACAAAAAAACACACAACCCAAGTAGTCTCACACTAGATTCTTGCTACTATTTGCTTGTACCTAAGTTAATTTTCTCAGTTCTCTTACTTATTGTGCTCCCTCCTCACTGACAGCACAACAATTAGCAATCAACTCATGTGCTATCAATTCCATGGGGGGCAACAAAAATCGCACTTCAAAGATTCTATGAACCTTTAAATAACACTAACTCAAGAATCCATGACGAAAAGTGAAAGTTGATCCAAAATAGCTCAACACTCAATACATAGTAGGCAAATGACCCTTCAAAAAGCAACATTGCACGTTCAAAAGCAACGACAACAAGCGCTTGAGGTATCACAATGCATTCTACAACTAAGAAACAACTAGCCAAAGACTACCAAAACACATAATCATGATGTATGTCACTCTCGGAAGTAGCCCAAACTCCGTACAATTTATGGCAGTTCTTTCACATTGTGAGATTCCTTATATGTGCAAGGGATCAAACAAAAATATTTTAGTAATTTCGATACTATCCAAGATTGGCTTGCTTGTTATCGTATTGAATGTAATGTCCAAGCTCTCTCAAAGGGTGATGTCATCATTGCTTCTGGCATTTTATGTCATGGGTTGTATATGCTCTTAGATTATGCATAGTCTAAAAATGATTCAGCATGTGGAGTTCATGTTTCTTAGGCTATTTCACATGGAAAACCAAAGGGACATGATTTCCTTTGTACTTCTATATCTAGCGAGGGATGTCCCTAGCAATACACCCCACGAGACTTGAACCCCCCCCCCCCCCCCCCCCACCCCACCCCAAGGGAGGCAAACAACTTAGCCCATTGCTCTAGGATTGTTGGCCAAGCACATATGAATTGGATGGCCAGGGATGAAATCATCACACATCAAAGTAAAGAGTATAATGGAACATATCTCATGATATAGTATTTGGTTATGTAAATCGTGTCAATAGTAAAATTCATATATAAGAACAAGTTTCTAGGGTGGCTTATTGTTTTAAAAAAGTAGGAAATTAAGGTAAAATTCATGGTTTATCATCAAAATCACTATGGGGCCTTAGGATCCTACAACTTATTCGCATCCTTAATAGATTAAGTTGATATATTAATCAGCTCAAAAGATATATATTTATAACTAAAAAGCATAATCTAGAGAAATGGGGTCGATCTTCATTAGCATTATTGAGTCATCCTAGACTATGAAGGATACCATATGGTAAGTTTGTTTTACATCCATAATCTACTGAATAATCCTCCTTAAGTTCTAATCTATCTCTCATTTTCGATACAATAATATGGAATCGAGAAATGGATTCCATGTGATGGTCCTCGTAAGTTTCTTAAAAATCTCTTTGTATGGTCTGTGGAATATCTTTTTACATTTCTATTGTCACTACAACATATGAGGGGCATACCGACGCTGCATATACCGACGGTCACAGTCGGCGTCGGTATGGGCCTCGAAAAATGTCACTTAGAGATATCGACGGTCAAGTGACCGCCGGTATGACCGTTTTAAACGGATCGTCGGTGTGGCCCGCACCCGCCGATATGTGCGTTGGTATATGCGTCGGTATAGGCGTGGGTATGAGCATCGGTATAAGCATCGGTAATTTACTGGGAACTACCGACGCCTATACCGACGCCCATACCGGCGGGGAGTTTTAAACATACCGCGAACCCGAGAGTAAAACTTCACATTTTTGTGCGTGTTTGAATACTGTTGGTCTTCTGTCGAACTTGCGCGCACAAATCAAATTGCAACCTGCATTGTCTTGTGCACACACACACACACAGATCTCTCTCTCTCTACACACACACACACACACTCTCTCGGCTTAGATATCACATCTTGGTAAGTGTTGCGCGTACTGTTAGCATTTGTGTTTCTCTATGCTTTAGGTTTTATAATTTCTCTTTTCTTCGATTTTGCAGAAGTTCTTTGGCGTCGATTGTTTGGAATTGGACGATAGACGACATACACTATGCTTTGACGACAATGATCCAAAAGAGGGGCATACTTGTAAGTGATTGTTTCATTCTCTACTGATAGAGAGAGAAGGAGAGAGAGAAAGAGAGAGAGAGAGAGAGAGAGAGAGAGAGAGAGAGAGAGAGAGAAAGAGAGAGAGAGAGAGAGAAGAGAGAGAGAGTGAGAGATAAAGAATAATGAAAGAAAGGAAGATAGAGATAGGAAAATAGAGCATACATACACACACACATTTACACACATACATGTACACACATGCACACATACACACATACATGTACACACATGCATACATACACACATACATGTACACACATGCATGCTTACATACACACACCTATACACACATGCATGCTTACATACACACACACATATACACACATGCATGCATACACACACATATAAATTTACACACATGCATACATACACACACATGCAGACACACATACATACACACACATATATACACATATGCATACATACACATACACACACACATATACACACATACATACACACATATACATACATGCATGCATACATACACACACATATACACACATGCATGCATACATACATATACACACATACACACATGCATACATACACACACATGCATACACACATACATACACACACATATATACACATATGCATACATACACATACACACACACATATACACACATACATATATACACACATATACATTCACACACAAACATATACACACATGCATGTATACATACACACATATACACACATGCATGTATACATACACACACATACACATACACACACATGTATACACATGCATACACATACACACACATGCATGCATACATACACACGTACACACACATGCACACACATGCATGCCTACATACACACACATGCATGCCTACATACACACACATACACATACACACACATGTATACACATGCATACATACAGAGGCACACATGTACACATGCATACATACACACACATATATACACACATGCATACATACACACACATATATACACACATGCATACATACACACATATAATCCTATTTTTATTTTGAAGTTTTTTTTTTTACATCAAATATATAAAAATAGGATTATTGTTTTTACGCTATTTACACATACATACACATACACATATAATATATATATACATGTATATACACATGTATACAGAAATATACATATTTTAGGTCTAAATATTTAAGATTAGGGTTTTAGGGTTTAGGCATACATATCACTCAATTATATTTATATTAAGAAAAAATATAGAGAAAAATAAGAAAAAAAATCTGAATATATAAATAAATATATATATAAAATATGATTAGGTTTTTAGGATTAGGGGTTTAGATTTTGATAGGTGTTTAAGTATTTAGGTTTTAGTATTTCAGATTTAAGTCTAAGTCTTTCTGATTAGGGTTTTAGGGTTTTAATACGTAGATAACATATATACACAAACACACATATACATATAATACATACATACATGTAGATACACATGCATACAAAAATATACATATTTTAGATTTAAATCTTTAAGATTAGGGTTGTAGGGTTTTAACACCTACATAACATATATGCACACATACACATGCACATATAATACATATATACTATTGCGAACATTTGTTTTATGTAGGGTACAAGTTTCAAATTATGTAAATACCTTTGGGAAGTCTTCAAATACTTCAAGAAGGCTCATATTATTCATAAAATGTAGAAAAAAATACCACGTGAGTTCTAGAACATGGTGAGTCAAATTAGTGAGTCACAAGGGAGCTGCAGTGGTGTCCTAGTGGAAGGTCGATGTGGCTAGTTCTCAAAGTCCATCATTACTTTGCTTATTTGAGCACTTGAGTCATGTAATACCTCCACCCAAGTGTCTACCACGAATTTAGATGTATTAGGAAGGTTTTAGATTAGTTTCCCATGCTATAAAAAGAGGATAAAAGTTGTGATCTTGTGGGATGTCCAAGAGAGTCATATGTGTATCTCTATGCTATTGTAGTTTTGTATGCAGTGATTGCAGAGCTTGTATCTCCCTCCTTATATATCCAAATTACATGTTTGATAGCTCATTTGAACGCTCTTACTGTCTAATTTCTTCTTGTATCGTTTCATAATCATTGGATTTGTGAGCTGAGAGCAGTACTCTCTGCAAGTAGTGTGTGTTCTCTAGTTTTACCCCCTGCTGAAGGTCTCCATTAAACCTCAAACTTGCAGAGGTCATATCTCCTTGTGTATGTATCCAAATCATGTGTTCTTTGGCTTGTTAGAAAGCTCTCAAATTCTACATGTATTTTGAAAAGTGTAAGATTGATTGGAGTTGTGAGTTAAGAGCAGTAGGCTCTGCAAGTGATGTGTGTACTCGGGTTCATCTTTGTTTCAAGGTCTCCATTAAAGCTGCATATTGCAGAGGTCATAGCTCATTGTGTATTTATCCATTTGAGGTTTTCTATAGCTTGTTGGAAAGTTTGTGTGTGTGAAACACTTTTGGAAAATTCTAAGTGAGTAAAGAGCAGTTTGCTCTGCAAGAAAACTGGTCTGTGCATATAAGTTTGTGAAAAAGTCAACTAGGTCTTGTTGGGTTTCACCTACTTCTAGCTGTACTTTGGAGATCAATAAAATCCAACATTGGTATCAGAGCAAGTACTTGGAGGCTTGGAGAAGGTTATCATACCTTGATGAAGAATTTGAAGCTATCAAAGAAGCAGTTCATCATCAACACTACACAAAGGGAGAAGAAGATCGCAAGGAGGCATCTCAAGCAACATCCAAGCAAAGAAAGGTGCACATACCTCATTTACAAGGTAAATATTATGTTTCTTCTCATCACACACATTGGAAAGAAGGCTTAAAGGAGGAAGCTTAGCATTTGTATTATGGGAGACCAACATGCACAAATAGAGAAGCTTGATAAGACCAATTATCAAGCATGGAATTTTAGAATCATAGCATACTTGCAAGGTACAAGCTTGTATGGTTTGATTGATGGCACAGATATCAAACCCAAATTACCAGAGGACCCAAATCAGCATTAATTGAGGGAATTTAGGCTTTGGAATGAGAGAGACAAAAGGGTTATATTCATTTTATCACAAAATATTCAAGATTCAATGGTAGGACACATACAAGATCTAGACACAAGTAGAGATGTTTGGCTTGCATTGGAAAGGTTGTATGCTACAGGTACAAGAGCAAGGAAGATTCAACTCAAAAATGAGTTGAATAACATAAAGAAAGATACAAGGACATTGGTCAATGATTACATATTGAAAGTTAAAGAGATAGCAGATCAACTAGGATCAATTCAAGCTCATGTGGAGGACGACGACTTGGTTGCACATACTCTCAAGGGACTCAAAGATGATGAGAGATGGAAACCCTTCATTACTTCAGTTTATGTCAGAGGAGAATTACCATATTTTGATCAACTTATTGCCCTCATGGTCATGGAGGAGATGAATCTAAATGGTTCTACTTCAAATCAAAAAGGATCTCAAGGACAAGCTCTTTATGTAGGATCATCAAGAGGTGGAAACAGAGGTAGAAGAGGTTCAAATAGAGGTCAAGGAAGAAGGAGTGATGATCAAGGGACTTCAAGTGGCTTCTTCAACACAAGAGGAAGAGGAAGATCAAGTGCTAGAGGTACAAGAGGCTACTACAACTACAATCAAAGACAAAGGAGTGAAGATAAGAACAATTGCTATATATGTGGAAGGTATGGACACTATGCCAAAGATTGTTATCAAAATGAAAATAATCAAGGTGGTAATCGAAGAGGAGGCTATTCAAGAAGAGGTAAACAACAAGGAAATTATGCGGTTGAAGGTAAAAGTGATGATTATGATTCACTTCTTATGATGAATGTAGAAACTAAGATGAATTGCAATAGTGATGTATGGTATGTAGATAGTGGTTGCTCTAACCATATGTCACATGATGCTTCATGGTTTTCTAATATGCATAATCCTTCATGTAAAGGTCATGTTGAAACAGGAGATGACACAACACATAAGATTATGCAGGTTGGAGATGTTGTTATGCAGGATAAGAGCAAGACAAATTGCTTGAAGGATGTACTTTATGTGCCAACAATCACTAAGAATTTGATGTCAGTTGGTCAAATGGTAGAAAAAGGTTTGCAAATAAGATTTAATCATGCAGGTTGCTTCATTGAGGATCCAAAGCAAAGGAGGCTAATTGCTAGAGGTCAAAAACAAGGTAGATTGTTTACATTCAAGGTAAACCCAAATCATACAAACTATTTCTCTTATGGTATGCATCGAATAGCAGAGCTTGATCTATGGCACAAAAGGATTGGACACATGAATGTACACAGGTTAAAGGAGCTATCAAAGAAGCGGATTGTTGAAGGATTACCTGATCTTACTAAGCAACATATGGTGCATCTTTGTGAAGCATGTCAAATGGGTAAGCAAAATAGACAACCTTTCAAGCATTCAAGCTATGTAAGTGATGGTTTGCTAGATCTCATACACACAGATGTGTGGGGACCTACTAAAGAGGCATCCTTGGTTGGTAATAAGTACTATGTATCATTCATTGATGATCATAGTAGAATGACATTTGTGTATTTCATTAAACATAAGAGTGAGGTCTTTGATTGTTTCAAGAAGTTCAAATCATATGTCGAAAAGCAAACAGGAAGGTATATTAAGAAGCTAAGATCTGATGGAGGGGGAGAGTATTTCTCTCAAGCTTTTACTGATTTTTTGTATGATGAAGGTATCAAAAGAGAAGTTACATGCAGGTATACTCCACAACAAAATGGAGTCGCAGAAAGAAGAAACAGAATCATAGCAGAAGCATCTAGAAGCATGCTTAATGATATGTGTTTGCCTAATTATTTTTGGGCTGAAGCTGTTAGCACAAGTGTTTACATTATGAATAGAGTTCCGACTGCTAGAGTTCATCATTTGACACCATATGAGGTATGGCATGGAAGGAAACCAAGTGTAAGTCATTTGAAAGTATTTGGTTGTGTATGTTATGTACATGTACCTAGTGAGGTGAGATCTAAACTTGATGCGAAATCAGAAAAATGTATATTTATTGGTTATGCAGATACTCAAAGAGGATATAGATGCTATAATCCTCATATCAATAAGGTTGTTGTGTCAAGAGATGTAAACTTTGATGAATCACTTTCATGGTATGCAGATAAGAATTGTTTGCAGGTCATGGATGAAAATGAAGAAGGTGTGGTTGAAGGAGGTGAATGCATAGTTCAGCCTTCAGGAAGTTTAAATGATGAAAGGGGTGGTTTGGATGAAGAAAGAGGATCACCTTTCAATGGAAGATTAAGGCAAGAGTCACCTCCAAGTGTTAAAAGTAAAGGTAAACTCAAACTTGTTGAAGTTAATGATGAAGGACATGAAATTAGTGATGTATGTGAGTATGGAGAATCATCAAAGGTTCCTAATAAGAAAGGAAGAGCATCTACATTGGAGGTAAGAAGAACTTCAAGAGTGAGTAAGCAACCTCAAAGGTATACTTATGAATCTTTTATGAATACTCATTATGCTTTTATTACAAAAGTTGAGCAGGAAAATGAACCCACATGTTATGATGAGGCAAAAGGAGATGAAAAGTGGGAGAAAGCAATGAGAGAAGAAATGGAAGCACTACAGGATAACAAAACTTGGAATTTAGTTCCAAAGACACCAAAACAAAAGGTAATTGATTGCAAGTGGGTTTTTAAGATTAAAAGAAATAGTGATGGTAGTGTGTCAAGATATAAGGCTAGACTTGTAGCAAAAGGATATAATCAAACTCAAGGTGTGGACTATGAGGAAACATTTAGTCCAGTAGCAAACATGACAACGATAAGAACTTTGTTGGCTTTAGCTGCAAGTAAAAGGTGGAATATATATCAACTCGATATAAAGAATGCCTTTCTTAATGGTGAGTTAAATGAAGAAGTGTATATGTCACAACCAGATGGTTATGTGGACGCAAAATGTCCTAATCATGTATGCAG
This sequence comes from Ceratopteris richardii, assembly GCA_020310875.1. Lineage (NCBI taxonomy): Eukaryota > Viridiplantae > Streptophyta > Polypodiopsida > Polypodiales > Pteridaceae > Ceratopteris > Ceratopteris richardii. The sequence goes on from CM035435.1 coordinate 71,548,904, forward strand.
GTTAAAGAAGGCATTGTATGGTCTTAAGCAAGCACCAAGGGCATGGAATGCAAGGTTGGTAAAGTATCTTATGCTGCAACGATACACAGCGAGTCATGCTGATCCTTCACTTTATGTAAAACATGTAGATGACATGTGTGTCTATGTATGCATTTATGTGGATGACTTGTTGATTACAGGGAATGATGCAAAAGAAATTGATGAGATAAAAGCTAATTTGGTAAAGGAATTTAAAATTTCAGATCTTGGTTTGCTTAGATACTTTTTAGGGATTGAAATTGTGTATGGTGATGAAGGTATGTGGTTGATACAGAGAAAGTATATATGTGATATGCTGAAAAGGTTTTGTATGCAAGAATGTAAATTTGTTTCTACTCCAATGGAATGTAATGTAAAGTTGAGTGCAAAGGAAGGTGATGAATTGCATGATATGAATGCATATAGATCCATGGTAGGATCTTTGATTTATGCAACAAAAACTAGACCAGATATATGCTATGCAGTGGGAGTATTGTCACAGTTTATGCATGAACCTAGAGTACCTCATATGCATGCAGCGAAAAGAGTGCTTAGGTATTTGAAAGGTACCATGAACGAAGGATTATTTTATAGTCATGATGCTGATCTAACTCTTAAAGTCTTTAGTGATGCAGATTGGGCTGGAAGCAAAGATGACAGAAGATCCACAAGTGGATATGTGGTAATAGCAGGAAACAAGACATTAACATGGAGTTCAAAGAAACAGCCTACAGTTTCTTTATCTTCTACAGAGGCTGAGTATAGAGGTTTAGCATTGGCTGCTACTGAGGTTATGTGGTTTAAAAAGTTGTTTCATGACTTGAATGTGCAGGTTGATGTACCACTGATATATGGGGATAACTTGAGCAGCATTCATATGACCTCAAATCCTATTTTTCATGCTAGAACAAAGCATATAGAGGTTCACTATCATTATTTTCGAGAGAAGGCCATAAACAATGAAGTATAAGTTTCTTTTGTGGGAACAAAGGATCAAGTTGCAGATATCTTCACCAAATCCTTGGATGGACCAAGCTTCAAAGATTCAACTACATTCTTGGCATGAAGGAAATACCCTTTGAAACTTGAGGGGGAGAATGTTGCGAATATTTGTTTTATGTAGGGTACAAGTTTCAAATTATGTAAATACCTTTGGGAAGTCTTCAAATACTTCAAGAAGGCTCATATTATTCATAAAATGTAGCAAAAAATACCACGTGAGTTCTAGAACATGGTGAGTCAAATTAGTGAGTCACAAGGGAGCTGCAGTGGTGTCCTAGTGGAAGGTGGATGTGGCTAGTTCTCAAAGTCCATCAATACTTTGCTTATTTGAGCACTTGAGTCATGTAATACCTCCACCCAAGTGTCTACCACGAATTTAGATGTATTAGGAAGGTTTTAGATTAGTTTCCCATGCTATAAAAAGAGGAGAAAAGTCGTGATCTTGTGGGATGTCCAAGAGAGTCATATGTGTATCTCTATGCTACTGTAGTTTTGTATGCAGAGATTGCAAAGCTTGTATCTCCCTCATTATATATCCAAATTGCATGTTTGATAGCTCATTTGAAAGCTCTTACTGTCTACGTTTTTCATGTAAATGTTCATAATCATTGGATTTGTGAGCTGAGAGGAGTACTATCTGCAAGTAGTGTGTGTTCTCTGGTTTTACCCCCTGCTGAAGGTCTCCATTAAATCTCAAACTTGCAGAGGTCATATCTCCTTGTGTATGTATCCAAAGCATGTGTTCTTTGGTTTGTTAGAAAGCTCTCAAAGTCTACATGTATTGTGGAAAGTTTAAGATTCATTGGAGTTGTGAGTTAAGAGCAATAGTCTCTGCAAGTGATGTGTGTCCTCGGGTTCATCTTTGTTTCAAGGTCTCCATTAAAGCTGCATATTGCAGAGGTCATAGCTCATTGTGTATTTATCCATTTGAGGTGTTCTATAGCTTTTTGGAAAGCTCTTAGAGTCTAGTTTATGTGTGTGAAACAGTTTTGGAAAATTCTAAGTGAGTAAAGAGCAGTTTGCTCTGCAAGAAAACTGGTCTATGCATATAAGTTTGTGAAAAAGTCAACTAGGTCCTCTTGGGTTTCACCTACTTCTAGCTGTACTTTGGAGATCAATAAACTCCAACATATACATGTATATACACATGTATACAGAAATATACATATTTTAGGTCTTGATCTTTGGAGACATACATATAACTCAATTATATTTATATTAAGGAAAAATAAGAAAAAAAATCTGACTATATAAATAAATATATATATAAAATATGATTAGGGTTTTAGGATTAGGGGTTTAGATTTTTATTGGTGGTTAAGTATTTAGGTTTTAGTATTTCAAATTTAAGTATAAATCTTTAAATTTAGGGTTTTAGGGTTTTAACACCTACATAACATATATACACACATACACATACACATATAATACATATATACATGTAGATACACATGTATACAAAAATATACATATTTTAGATCTAAAATTTTAAGATTAGGGTTTTAATTAAATATATATAATTAAATATATAAAATTAAATATACAAAAATAGTATTACGTAAGGAAAAAATCTGAATATATAAATAAATATATATATAAAATAAGATAATTATATACATAAATAAATATAAAAAGAACTAGTGTTTTAAATGATTTAATTAAATATATATAATTAAATATATAAAAATACGATTACGTAATGAAAAAATCTGAATATATAAATAAATATATATATAAAATAGGATAATTATATAGATAAATAAATATAAAAAGAACTAGTGTTTGAAAAAATTTAATTAAATATTTATAATTAAATATATAAAAATAGGATTAAGTAAGGAAAAAATCTGAATATATAAATAATATATATATACATATAAGGTAGGATAATTATATCGATAATAAAATATGATAAGAACTAGTATTTTTAATAAATAAATGAAATATATATGATTAAATATATAAAATTAGGTTTATATTTAATCATTTTAAATAGAGTGAATATATATACAATACACAAACACACATACTTATACACCTATCTATATGCACACACACACACACACACACACACATATATATATATATATATATATATATATATATATATATATATATATATATATATATATATATATATATATATATATATATATATATATATATATATATATATATATATATACATATATATATATATATATTTTTTAGGTCTAGGTCATTTGGATTAGGGTTTTAGGGTTTTAACACCTACATAACATATATACACACATACACATACACATATAATACATATATACATGTATATACACATGTGTATAGAAATATACATAATTTAGGACTCGATCTTTAAAATTAGGGTTTTAGGGGGCATACATATAACTAATTTAAGAGGAAAAAAATCTGAATAAATAAATATATATATATAAAATAGGATCAATCAAGAAAAAATCCGAATATATAGATAAAATAGGATAACTATATAGATTAGGGTTTTAAAATTAGGGTTTTAAGTCTTTTTAGGTATTTAAGTATTTAGGTTTAGTATTTCAAATTTAAGTCTTTAAGAGTTAGATTTTTAGGTTTAATAAAAAAACAAATGTTCTAAAATGTCCATATTGTAGCAGATGGCTTCTTTGGATCCTGAAGAGAGAATGGCATGTCCTTGCACACAGTGCAAGTATCAAATTTATCGAAAACGATGGATTTGTACTGCACATGTTAGAGAGCATGGATCCTTTGATAGGAGTCGACTGGAAAACCTACGTTATCATTTGCATGGTCCCCCAAGTGAGCAGATGGACCCAAACGACATTGCACCGGTAACCTCTCGTGGACAAAAGAGAGCAAAAAAGGACTTAGACGTACAAGCAAGCACTAATAATATTACACATAATGAACATATGGAAGAGATGCTTGAAGCATTTTATGAGATGGATGAAGATCATGATGGTGAAGAAGGTGTCGAGATGGACACAACAGAAATTCCACGATCAGAAGTTGATGAAGAATATGAAAACATGCGAAGATTAGCTCGTTTACCACTTACAATGGAGCAAAGATATCTGTACTACATGCTTCACTCGCGATGCTCAATGTGCAATCCATTTATGGATGGTTAGATAGTAGTGTCACTGAATTGTTCAGGTAAGTGGATAACAAATTGGCTTTCATTGTTGTATCACAATAACTTCATTTACTAATATCATTTTAATTGCTTATTGCAGGCTTCTTAAAGATCAATTTTTGCCAAAGGGCAATGACATGCCTCCAACACGTGGAGATGCGAAAAAACTTTTACAGTCCATTGGAATGGATTATACTAAAATTCATGCTTGTCCGAATGATTGCCTTCTCTTTCGGAATGAGTATGAGCATCTCTCCACATATGTCCAAAGTGTGGAGCAAATAGATTTAGAGAAGACGTTGTAGGCGAAGCAATCCCCGCAAAGGTTCTTCGCCACTTTCCTATCATTCCACGAATTAAGAACATGTTTAGATGCAAATCTATAGCTGAGTTAATGTCATGGCATACAAAGAGCAGGTCTACAGATAATGTAATGCGAATGTAATGCGAGTGCCATCTGACTCTCATGCTTGGAAGCACATAGATAGTAAGTGGCTAGAGTTTGCTAGTGAGCCTCGGTCCGTACGTCTAGGCCTAGCTATGGATGGAGTGAATCCATTTGGATTACGCAGTTCTTCATGGAGCACATGGCCTGTATGTTTGGTCAATTATAATATCCCACCATGGTTGGCCACAAAGAAAGGTCATTTATTATTAGCTCTTATTGTACTAGGTAAGTATAAGGTAAAAAACATGGATGTATATCTTGCACCACTTGTGGAAGAACTGCGCATTTTATGGGATGGGATTACTGTGCATGACATGTCTCAACCTATAAGAAGACGAGACGTGCGAGTGAAAGGCATACTTATGTGGACAATGCATGATTGGCCTGGTTATGGTGAATGTTCAGGTTTATTGATTTCGGGTTACCATGCTTGTCCTTTATGCGGACCACGACTCGAAGCACGCTATTCCAAAGCACTATGTAAAACTGTCTATGAAGGACATCATAGATATTTGCCTGATGGACATGTTTTACGTGAAGTACAAATTGGTCGACAAGCGCAACACCAAATGAGAGCTAGCGATTGGAAACAACTGTGGGATTCAGAAAATGTAGTTGCTGGCATGAAACGGTTGTCCATTTTTCATGAACTCCCTTATTGGAGTGAATTGGTGATCAATCATTTGGTAGACCCGATGCATATTTTTAAGAATGTGGGAGAGATTCTTTGGAAAACTTTGATCGGAAAGAAAGAAATCAAAGCACAAAGGGAGGACTTAGAAGAGCGAGGTCGTATGCGAGAGTTGTGGGCAATTACTAAGCCCAACGGAACAATATCATTACCAAGAGCTCCTTGGGTGCTTCGCAGGATGGAAGAGCAACAAGTGAAGAAAACAATTTCAGAGTTTCGTACACCTACTGGATGCATGAGGTGTCTAAAGACTGCTTTCACAGGAAACGACGATCTTGCAGGACTCAAGTCTCATGATTGGCACAAGTTTTTACAATTTGTGCTCCCTGTAGCCCTAGATTGTCTTTCAGAGGATGTACGAAAAACCATTTATAAAATTAGTTCTTTAGTACGGCGGATATCTTCTAAAGAGATAAATAGAGATAGCATAGAGGGTGCGAAACTCAATGCTATCGAGGCTGTTTGTATGGTAGAGAAATACTTTCCCATAAGTATTCTCACTCATTAGGGGAAAAAATGAACCCTGAATGGGCCTTTTAGATTAAGGAGTGATTAGTGATGGACCAATCAGAAGAGGGTGGTGGCCACAATCTATTCCCTATAAAATACTAGGCTGAAGGGGGAAGAGGGGACATATTTCTCCCTTAGTTAATGAGCTGCCTCTAGAGAGAGAAGGAATCTCGTAACTTTGTTGGGCCCAAAAATTCAAAATTGCTAAAAAGTTAAAAAACTCATCATAACACCTGAAAATGGACCCCCCATTACTTTTTAGGGTCAAAAGTACTCTTTTTGACCCCAAATTCAAAATCCGTGCATGTTTTGAGCTCAAAAAAATGGGTTTTTTCAAAAATACTCAAAAAAGAGTTATTTCCCTCCTAAACCTCACATTTTCATACCTAGGTCCCAAAAAGTCATCTTTTCCCACTAGTTTCACTCTGTAGCACACCATTGAAGCTCCTGTTTCTACACTCCAATCTACCTGCATCTCCTATCTCGAATTACTATTGTAGCTTGAAGACTTTTAGCTTCAATGGCAATAGCTAAAGCGTCTAGGCGACCGAAAGATGAAATCCTCAGAGTAAGATGTCACAATATCAAGGCCACAGATGGACAGTGGCTATCACATGAGTACTCCAAAGGTGCATGGGTGTACATGCAACCCTCTAGAGTTGGGCCTCATCGAGTTAGAGATCGTGGAAACTTAGATCTTCATTGGAAGGGAAAGTTACTTGGCTTCAAGAAGCAGAGAGACAATGGGATGGTTGCTATTGTACAACATGTTTTTACAATGGCAACTATGAAACTTGAAAACTCTAGTAGAATGAGATATCCTGTGAATTGTAAGTATTACTCTACAATATTTTATGTTTTCTTGTGTCGGATATATTTCTGAACTATTTAGATATGTTTTTTTTTATTTCATATATATTTCCTTCTACTTTGCTGGAAGATCAACCACTTCATAGTCTTACAGGTACTTTCCAGGCATTGCATGCAGATGTTGGTGCACTAATCTTTCCAGAAATATCTCCTGCTCAACTTTACCATGTTAGAGTTTCTTTTACACACATAGATATGTTGTACCCTCTACAATGAATGGTTTTGGAAGGTTAGAGAGAATTGAAGTACATTCTCTTCTTAGCTTGGAGTGGTCAAAACCTGGTATATGGTCCGTATCATTTGAAGCAAAAGATGGTAATGGATATACATAACTCTTTGAAATTCACAAAAGTCTCTAGGTCTATAGGTTTGCACTAGTCTTTTCCCATTCATTTTTTTGTATATTTATTCCAAGGATTCTCATTCCAAGAGACTTCCACCATGTTCATGTGTAAAGATATCACATATGAGCAAGTCGAAAGTCTTCTTGGTGAAGGTTGGGGTTTGATAGAAGGAATTGCAAAAGGTGATAAATATCTTTGTAAAATAGGTGGAACAGGTATAGGATTTTGATATTTGAAACAACGTACTTCATTATACATCAGATTCTACTATGATCATTGGATGTGCAAACTTGGCAACTGGATACCATTTCAAAGTTCAGAGGGATCTTTACAGTCATTTGAAATAAAGCTTAGATTGCCCAATAATGAAACAGAAACTATTTTAGTGAAGAATCATTGGGCCTTGGCTAATCTGAGGGAACACTTGATGATTATGGGGTTTGAAGGACTAACTCAATCCAAATTCAAAATTCGAGGATATAAGGTGAGAAATGTTTCGGGCTTTTGTTAAAGTAATCTTTTCATTATTGTTTATTTTACTTTAATGACTTCAATTTCTTGCAAATTGATTATAGGTGGGCAGAAGAATGGAATACAAAATGAAAGTCCCTGTAGATTGGAGCAAAGATGGAACAAAACTCTCATTGTCCTAGTTCTTTTGCAACCTGATAATGTCAATTCTTGGGCCCCAGTCATTGTATCTCATAGTTTTTTCACTTTCAAGAACCTTGTAAAAAGTAGGACAATTGATTCATGTTAGATATTGTATATACCTTCTTCTCTGATCCCTTCTCTCCTACTAAGATATCTAAAAATCCTCTTGATCTAGAATTGTTCTAGAAATACTTTACATCATGGATGAGCATCGCAAATTTTGTGATGCGTTCTTGCATTTGCAAGCACTTCAAGTTGTACAATCATTGATACCAATGATTTGTAAATTTTGTAAGATTTGATATTTGTAATGAAAACATGTCTACTCTCACATTTTTGTAGTCTACAACTGTGCATTTATAATTTCTCTTGGTGATTATTCAATTTTTGCTTTTATATAGAGTACGTTCAAGTTCACAATAATTGATATTTTATTGGTTAATTTTCTCAATAGATGATCATTTATGAAGTTTGAAATACAAAGGATATAACTAAAAAATGTCATTCATGTTAGATATACTCAATACTTACTCCTTAAGTACCACAAATGATCCATGGTGCTCTAAGTTATAAGGCCCCCATTATGAGGAGAAACCACTTTGAGAGTACAAACATCCATGGAACCTTAACTTGTAAGTTATATGAGTTTTATATTGGAAAATTTATGGTAATAAATGGTCTTTGTGATTGATGCCATGAAGTAAGTGGGGCATAAAAGTTTTGCCAATTTGAATGCCATTCAAGCTGAAAATGAAGGCCCTCTGGTGCCATGGAATTTCCCCATAAAACCTTAATGGGAGGAGTTCAAAGGGGGATTTCTGCCTTATGTGGGGTATAGAGGCACAACAAGAATGCTACACATGAGGATATTATCCTAAATTATACTTTGCAAACTATTTTATCTCATGTGACTATGTTTGTTTATACTGGCTCCCATTGTAGAAGTTGTATATGCATGGATCACTATAGAGTAAGTGACTTGTTAGAAATAAGTTCCACGACTCTAAAAATCTAAATAATAAAGTTTCATATCCACTAAAAATAACCTTGCATGGCATCAAAAGTATTAAAAAAGAGGAGCCATAGAAACATGGGATATGTCTTCGCAAAAGTTTTGTAGAGGCCTATTGTGTGTTTATATGGATGAACTTTTTTTGTGCTTTTGAGGCCATGCAAGTTTATTTCTAGTGGATATGAAACTTTATTATTACAAATTGAATGTCCATGAAACTCATTATGTGCTCAACTCAATTTACCAATGGAAAAATGACTTTATAACCATAAATGATTTGCTCTGCACACATAGCATGTTGACTTGAGTGCATATGATTGTGAACGTATGATATAGATCAATGTGGAGTTGAGCATGTGTAAGAAAGGTTATGAAAAAATATATTACCAATGAGATAATTCTAATTACAAAACATCTCTTCAAGAAGAATGATCACATAGTCATATATGCTCCTATCTAGTTCTTGGGTTGCATAATTTTCCTAAAATTTGCAAGAATTAATACTTATTTCCACCATTTGATGACTTTGCATGACCTCAAAGCACCAAAAAAAGGTTTATATCTCATGAATGGTTTAGATTTTGGAGAAATGGATGCTACCATCATGTCCAGAACATGCAAAAACCCTAAGATTCACTGTTTATTTGTCTAATTCTGACATCTAGAGCCTTGGAAACCTCAAAAAGCACCAGAAAAGGAGCAGCCACAGAAACGCGGGATTGGCCTCTGCAAAAGTTTTGTAGAGGCCAATCCCGCGTTTCTGTGGCTGCTCCTTTTCTGGTGCTTTTTTAGGTTTCCAAGGCTCTAGATGTCAGAATTGGACAAATAAACAGTCAATCTTAGGGTTTTTGCATGTTTTGGACATGGTGGTAGCATCCATTTCTCCAAATTCTAAACCATTCATGAGATATAAATATTTTCATAGAATTTATGGTTTTACATTGGTTTCCTTTGTGTTTATGACATCATCTCCCTCTCAAAGCGATAAGTTCCATGCGAAGTAGCTATGTAACTATGATATTTTTTGGAAATTGAATCTTCATAGTTATTGGTCTTCTTAGAGTTCTTTATATGTTGTATTGGAACACGATGATGATGGATATCCATGATGGTACTAGAAAGGGATTGTAGTATATCTAGCTAAAGAATCAAGGGCATGATTCTCATGATGGATATTACTCCTTTTCTGACTCAAATGATGATCTCTTTTGATGTGGAATGGTGATCGTGGAAGTCTTAAACCCAGCTTGTATCTTCTTCCTAGGACATTTGAATATGATGTGGTTAGTGACAATACAACTCCCTTCTTTCAAATTTATGCACAACCTAGTTGAACAATGCAAATACTAGTTTTGATTCTAAGGGATTTGTTTTGCACACATACAATCTTTACGCAAGTTGATACAATTATGAACATATGATATAGATCAATGTGGACTTGAGCATGTGTAAGAAAGATTATGAAAAGTAGATTATCATAATGGAAATGTGATTTTACAAAATGTATCTCTTCAACAAGAATGATTACATAATCATGTATGGTCCCATCTAGTTTCTTTGGTTGTATGGTCATCACCTTCACATGAGCTACACACAAGTCAATATCTTTCAAAATAGAAGTAAGAAATGCATCTCCTTCCTCTTGGATGGCTTGAAGTGCTATTGATTATATCCAAAGTCTAGTGCATTAACTTTGAATCACTAAGTATCGATAACATTTGCTTACTTTTTTGTTGCTTTTGCATTAGGAGAAACTTTAGGTTGTGCTACATATGATCTATGATGTGGTTGGTAGTTCTTATTCATTTTACATCTATGCCTTGATTGACATTGTGACACAATTTATGGCATATGTTTCTTTTCTCATATGTGGGTAGTGTTCATTGACCTTATAGTAGTGACTTTATAGCCTCTACTTGATATGATGTTGGAATATGCATATGTTTCATGATGATTCCTTGAAGCTCTCCTTTTTGGATGACTTGGAATGGTTACTTCATGCATGTTTCATCAGCCATGTTCCATTTGGAGGTAGATTGAGTTCAAATGGTTCATCACCAATTATTAGTGGATCTATTATTCCCCTTTGTGCATGTCCTTAGAATCTTTTTATAAATGGTCACATCTGTGGCAGTTGATCTTCATCATGCTCACAAGAATGATTCTATGGATGAGGGTATGAACTATTTTGATATTCTTAATCGACTTCACTCTATCATATTGAGCCACTCTATGATTGTATGGTGACCTCTGTTGCATGTAGACCACTTCATCCTCTCTGATGGAGCTTCATCCAAGGTGGTCATTATGTACCTTGAGCATGGATAGGATATACCACAGAAACTTGTTAGTATAAAATAATCAATGATGCCTCTTATGTAACTTGAGTTCCAAGTTGAACCCTAAAACACTTTTTGTGCATGACATTGATCATGATGCAAAGGACTTGCTGATAACCTCCAATTTTCACTTGCAATGTTGTGTTGTAATTTCATGAAAACATTTCTAATAGTCAAACTCTTGCAGAAGTTTTTTGAAGAAAAGCAAGTGAGTATTATTCCAACAAGTCAACATGCATAGAACCACTAATATGACATGTACTTTTTAAGAAATTACTATTAGATCTATAGTGGGAATTTTCCATCACTACTGTACTAGAATCTTGACTGATAAAAATCGATACATCAAAATTCTCCATATGACAATACAACATGTAATATTTCAATGAATAAAATGAGCACAATTTAAAGAAACAAACAACATCTGAATGTAGAATGTACCTTACCTTTCACTATTCCAAGTCATCGATGATTAGTATCTTTAATATGAATTTGAGCCTATAACCACATGTAGAAAAAAGATAAACATATATAAAATCAAATTCAAAAGGGATATGAAAAGAATATTAGTAGAGGTAGATTTTATTCTAGAAGAAGAACATTGATTTTTGAATCCTCTATAGATTAAAAATTTATTTATTTATTGTTTTGTACAAACAAAAGCATATGTATATGAGTTCTTCATAAACTAAGGATTTGATTTCTTCATTGACTCCTTAGTCATGGTTGCATGCTAAACATACCTAGGCATATTTTCTTTTATGTGTAAGTACTATGTGGAAATATCAATCATGTCCTCTTTATAATTCATGTTCCTAATGAATAACTTCTATAATCATGGCGAAATGCTTCCACACACATTTTCCTATCCATACTGTGTAATATTGGTGTCATAATTCTTTTGAAAAGAAGGAGAAGTAAGAGAAACTATTAACAATTTAAAGTGCTTCTTTGGTGTTGATGAAGCACTTATTTCTTAGATGAATTACCTATGCAAAGGAAATATTGGTTTAATTCTTTTGCAAATATGAGAATCAAGAAAAATATATACCTCATTAGAAGAATATGGTGTCTCTGTCCTCCAACTCCACATGAAAGAGCTTCGAATGATGGTATTGTGTGCTTTTCCTCCTGAAAAATAGTAGATGAATACTGGAAAGTAAAATGAATAGTACATCTTTGATCACAAAGAAAGAATGAACCACCTACTTGGACATGCATATTGTCATCTCATGGGAGAAAAATTTCTTTGTGAGTGATTCTATTATTGTTACATCTTCTCCTTGGAGGAAATTGTGCGAGAACCCCATGGCTGCTAGAATTCAAGAGGTAAGAGAGAGAAAGATAGAAGAGAATCAAAATAACATGTATAATGGACTAAGAAGTATCTGTACATAGAGAAAATTACTTTTTTGATATGTGTATGGGTCAAGGTGAGGTTTTCCATTCTATGTGAGTGAAAATGAGAAAAATTTGAAAAAGTCATTTTTTGAGGTAGGGAAAGTTACGAGTTTGATGATGTGGCACTTTACTTTTGGAGCAGTTTGAAAAAAGAACTATTTTGAGTGATTTTATTAAAAAATCCATAAAAAAAAGTAACTTCTGACATGTATATTAAAAAATGGGCCCTTTTTAGTAAGCAATAACTAACTCTGTGACTTAAAAAAAAAAAGTCATTTTTTTATTCACAAAGATGGACGGATTTGATGATGTGTAAAGTGGAATGTCTCTCTCTTTCTTTTGCAGAAGAGAGAGATGACCCTACTTGGGCCTAAAAAAAAGCGTAGTCTTGCCTACTAAAAAGTGCTCTATTAAATGCACTTTGTTCCCTCAAGCAAGAACAAGATTAGGCTTAATCCCTTAAAGTTAGGAATCCTTACAAGGCCCATGCAGGGTTCATTTTTTCCCCTAATGTATTCAACTTCATTTACTGGTTCATGTGGTAGATGAAGTTGCAATAGCAGGAATTGTCCATAGTCGATGGATGTTCTTCTTAGAGCGCTTTATGAAGACATTAAAAGGGTTTGTTCGACAGAGAGCACGTCCAGAGGGTAGCATGGCAGAGGGATGGCTTGTACAAGAATATCTTGTATTCATAACAGAGTTTCTACGTATATCGAATCCCGAAATGCCTCGCTTATGGAGCGATGATGAAGATGTTCGTCTCGTAGGCGATGAACCACAAGGTAAAGGATTGCAAAGAAAAATGGATGCAGCTTTCAAAGAGAACGCAATGAAGTTTTGCATAGTTAACTCTGAGCCTATGCAAAAGTGGTTAGAAAGGTATGAAGTTGCCAAGGAAACTAACGCAAAGGAAAGAGCTCAGTTTCGAAGAAATCGTTCCACTCAATTTTTGCTTCTTCCAGAAAATCTTCGACCTCTCCCACCTTTTCCAACGAGCAGATGGCTAGATACAATGGTTTCACAAGCAAAGGCAGTAGGTGAAGATATCTCTGAAGAAGAAGAAGAAGAACTTGCAAAAGGATGTGATTGGGAGTATATTAAATACAGTGCACTATGGTCTCATGGGGGACACTTTCGAATCGCATGAATCGATCAAGATAGGTCTACTTTTGATAGTGGAGTGATGGTCATTTTTTTGCAAAAAAGTAGAGCGAGTGCAAGAGATGATAATGCTCTAGAAGGTGAGTTAGATTATTGTGGTGTGATTCAAGACATCTTGAAACTATCTTTCAGAAAGTTTGATTACTTTGTTTTTTATGTGAAATGGTTCAAAGTAGTCACCTCTAGAAGAAACGAAACAGTGAGACGAGATAAGAGCGGTTTGCTTCAAATCGACTCCACAAGATTATGGACAGATGAAAAGGATACATTTGTACTTCCCGAACACTGTGAGCAAGTTGTTTTTATACCAGATTCAAAAGACCCAGAGTGGCTATTTGTTTTACAAGTTGCTCCACATAGTAGACAAATTTTTGAAAACATAGATGTAGAAGAGAGTCCATCTCTAGTGGACTCAGAGATTCATTCGATAGTCGAGGAGGAAGAGATCATTGTTCGAGAAGAAGAAGTCATTGAAGAAGAGGTCATTGTTCAAGAAGACGAAGCAATAGACGATGATCAAGAGGAAACCAGCATAGCAAGCGATTTAGAAGTCATCCATATAGAGATAGATATTCTCGATGCATCGGATCTTCAAGAGGATGCTAGAATAGAGGACTTTTGAATAAAACACTTGTACGTACTAATTTTTGTTTTTTTTTGTTTATTCTCTATATTACTTTTCTTATCGCATGCTAATTATTTGAGTTCTTTTATTACAGAGCACGATGGGAGACAGTCCTCCAGTCACTCCACATTCCATGACAGAGGAGCAGTTTTTGGAGTTCATCTCTCAGGTTCCTCCTGCGTATATGGCCGCTGCATCACAGTATTGGATCGCTCGTGGTAGCACTCCTCCCGGCCTCACTCCTGGCGGCCTTACTCCTGCCGGCCTCACTCCCGCTGGCTTCACTCCCACCTGTGTCACTCCCGCTGGTGTCACTCCTGCCGGTGTCACTCCTGCGGGTGGTGCTACTCCCATAGGAGGTATGTCTCCTAGCTTTGTGACTCCACCATGACCATCTTTGCAGCCATCTCCTACTGGGTCTACTAGTAGACATGTGTGTTCGACATCTCAGCGCGATACAGGTTCTGGCCCGTCTCGTAGATCGAGGTCACGCTCTGGAGCAGGAGGTTCTAAGAGTGGATCTACAGGTAGGTCTGGAGGCGGAGGAGGCGGTTGTTGTGGAGGCAGTGCGATGGACGTTGTGTCACCCGCTTCTACTCCTAGGACGAGTACCTCAGATATAGGTACGCCACGCAGTACACCATGTGGAACACCACGTACACCTTGGGGTGCTCATGACCATGATGACTCCAAGGTGTATAGTATCCGAGATGGAGCTCCGGTGATGGATGCGGCTGGCAAAGCAATGCGTGCACGCATACGACAGCTTTGCTCCATCTAGTTTGGACACTCCATCATTCTGAAATGGAGTGAGCAGGATAAACATCGGAAGAATTATATCACACAGATGATTTACTAGGAGTTCCGACCAGCCGATGGACAGTCTATTGTCAGTTCAGAGTGGATTCTGCACACTACACATGAGGTCATGTCCCATCGATGATCCGAGGCACGTGATGCATTCAGAGAAGGCTTACCAAAGCCTGTATGGTTAGATGCTGAGGAGTGGGACATGATTCGTGACAAGCAGCAGCAGACTCTTGATCGATATTGCCAGCAGCAAAATGCCACAGCCACACATTTAGATACAATTGGACCATCACATTTGGGCAGCGGCGGATATGACACGATGCATCATGAGTTTATAAGTACCATTTCATTTATTGAACTTATTTGTGTTAAATTTCTCATGTCTGTTTCTCTAATCTTTTTATATTTGTTTCAAGAGCTGGCAATGGGTCGTCCTCCAACATGAATGGAGGAGTCTTACGGATATAGTCATGGGTTGACTACACTATTGTAGGACTTGGAGGGACGCGATGCGGTAGTTTCATGGGAGCATTTGCGATGAGGTAGTTAATTTATAACTTGGTTTTTACTTGTTGTTTGTAATTTTCATGTGAATTTATCTCATTCCATTAATGTTCTTTGTTGTAGGATTGTTGATATGGAACGTTCTTTGCATGTGTATGGCAGTGGAAGACCAATATTTTGTATTTGATTTTCATATGGCAATACATTGCTTTCCCACATTTTGTAAAAGCGTCATATATGACAGTGGTTTTCCACACTCTTGTACATGCTTCATTATTGAAATATATAACTTCTTTTCTACATGGTTCATATTTCATTCTGATTATCTCTTTTGTGTCCAATAATACTCTGTTTCATGAAATCATATTTCGGTTGTCATTAGAGTTCACATCACATGTACTTGGTTTTTCTTGGGCGGAGTGTATTGTCTTTTGTTAAGCAACATCATGGTAATGTTGTTGTAGCAAAAGACAAAACACTTTGCCCAAAAAAAATTTTGCAGGTATGGTTGTCGGTATACGCGACGGTACTTCCAGTAGTGTCATCGGAATAACCGTCGGTACACCCAGCCGGCGACGGTATAGGTGACGGTATCTCCAACAGAAGCCTCGGTATTTGCATCGGTATTATCGATGCATATACCGATGCATATACCGACGCTTTGGTACCGACGTGCAAACCGACCTTTACACCAGTGTCGCAGCAAATTAAGCCGCGTTCATTTTCCTCAGTAAAAACCTCGATATACCATTGATCTGTTGTAGTGTGTGCCACCCATAAGGTTCCTATGTAATCTACATAATATGACTTAGGAGGTGTTGTTATAGCATACATGATACTTATACTTGGATCAAGGGAGGTCATGAACAAATATTGCAGGGAAGTATCATCTATTGGAAGAGGTCGGAGGGAGCTTGAAATTTGACGTAGTCATGGTCAAGTCCCAAGAGATACAAGAGACCTTCAAAGTTCAAATAGCCAAGTCCAAGAATCTATGGACCTCTCCCTTAGTCTAGCTTCCATCACACAAGTTTCGTATGCTAGATCATAATAAGAGGACAAGTTACATGAAAGTT
Organism: Ceratopteris richardii; assembly: GCA_020310875.1. NCBI lineage: Eukaryota > Viridiplantae > Streptophyta > Polypodiopsida > Polypodiales > Pteridaceae > Ceratopteris > Ceratopteris richardii. The sequence goes on from CM035435.1 coordinate 71,565,499, forward strand.
CGCTAAATGGAGATGGTTCACCATGATCATAGTAGTTAGGGATAGATAACCACTTATATAGTTCCATTTGATCTAATGGAAGCTTCCAATGAGGAGCAACACATGTCAACCTACCATTTAGTCCATGTGAGAAGTGGGGCTCCAATTTCATGGTCTTGTTATGGTCCCTATTGCACCTACTACAAAAAAACTTCATTGGGATGGCAGAGATGCACAATAAGATTCATTGATAACTTTGTCTTCGAATGTGCCATTACCCTCTCATTTGCTCTTTAAAAGCAACAAAAGATGCTTGGGATACTCTTACAACACTATACCAAGCAAGAAATGAGGCTCTTGTTGGTTACCTTTGAAAATAATCGGAGAGTGAGCATATGAATGAAGGAGATTCTTGGACACTTTTTGACAAAGATTAGGGATTTAAAAGAGCAATTGATTTCTACTCATAGAATCTTGTGAGATAGTTCACTTGCGTAGAATCTTCTTAATGCTCCTCTAGATTTTTAATAGATTTTTGCTTGTCCTCTTTGATTGATCATGAAAGACAATCCAAATGACTTAATCTTTGAGGATTTAATCTATGTCTTACTACAGGAAGATGAGACAAAGAAAAACAGGTCAATCATGCATGTTGCATATCAAACTTTCTTAGCTAATCAAAAGGGAAAAGGTAAATATTGGCGCTCATTTTTTAGTTAGTAGAATTTGCTAATATTGCAAAATAAATAAGGAAGACAAAGATGAAAAGAAAATGAAAAAAAAAAAAAATTTGCAAGTATTGTAAGGTAAATGATCATGTCATAAAGAGTAGTCCTACACTTTCCACAAAAGAGGAAAACAAGAAAGAGTTTAGAATGGGTATTGTAGAGGCCTCTAAACCTACAACAGAGAGTTTGCCAACCTTTTTTAGAATAAAGAATATATGTTTATTAATCATTGTAGCTATGACCCATCTTCTCATGAGAAATGTATGCATGTGGTAGACAAAGATGATTGGTACTTTCATACTGGTGCAACCAAACATATTACCTAGTAGCACAATTTATTCACTTAACTTGAGCCTACTCCTACATGGAGTATTACCACATATTATCAACTCTTATTATCTTTTCATTGGAGTTGGAAATATAATTTTGACTACAATGTATGGTAGTACTTTCACATTTTCATATGCCTTATATGTGCGAGGGATCAAACAAAAATATTTTATTAATTTCAACACCAGAGAAGATTGGCTTTCTTGTTAGATTTGTTGTTGGTAGATGTAATTTCTATGATCTCGCAAAGGGTGATGTTATCACTGCTTCTTAAGTTTTATGTCATGGGTTGTATATGCTCTTAGATTATGCACAATCTAAGAATGATTCAACATGTGGAGCTCATGGTTCTCTGGCTATTTTACATGCAAAACCAAAGGGACCTGATTTCCTTTCTACCTCTATATCTAATGAGATGTGTCCTAGAAATGTAGCCCACCAGACTTGAACCCATCCCACCCCCCCCCCCCCCCAAGGGAGGCAAACAACTTAGCCCATCGCGCTAGCATTGTTGGCCAACCAAGGATGAATTGGATAACCAAGGATGAGTTCATCCCACATCAAAATAAACAGAATAATGGAACATATCGCATGATATAGTATGTAATTATGTAAGTCGTGTCAATAGTAAAATTCATATCCAAGAACAAGTTTCGAGGATGGCTTATTTGTAAAGGAAATATAGAAAATTAAGGTGAAATACATGGTTTAGCATCACAATCCTTATGGATCTTCAGGTTCCTACAACTTGTTCACATCCATAATACCTTAAGCTTATAGATTAATCAGCTCAAGATATATATTTATAAGTAAAAAGCATAATGTAGAGGAATGGGGACAATCTTTATTAGCGTTATTGAGTCATCCTAGACTATGAACGATACCATAACCTATTGAATAGGTGATCCTTCTTGAGTTGAAAACGAGAAACGAGAAACGGAGTCCATGTGATGGTCCTCGTAAGTTTCTTGAAACTTTCTTTGTATTCTCCGTGCAAGATCTTCTTACATTTCTATTGTGCTACCCATAAGCTTCTTTGTAATCGTAAAAACCAAAAAACCATAAGCTTCTTTGTAAGCTCCTTCTTCTATGTATGCACCAAAAAACCATTGAATTTGACTTAGGAGGTGTTGTTATAGCTTACATGATACTTATAACTCGATCAAGGGAGGTCATGACCAAATATTGCACGGAAGTATCATCGATTGGGATTTTGAAGAGGTGAGAGGGAGCTTGAATTTTGACGTAGTCATGGTCTAGTCACAAGAGATACAAGAGACCTTCAAAGTTCAAATTGCCAAGTCCAAGAATCTATGGACTTCTCACTTATGAGGAGCAATACATGTGAACCTACCATTTGGTCCGTGTGACAAGTGGGACTTGTACAAATATGTCCAAATGGAGTGTAACTCCATGTCTTCCATATGGAACAATGTGTGGATGCAGGAGCAATCGG
>CM035435.1:71572991-71612991 GCA_020310875.1 Ceratopteris richardii
AATTGCGGAAAAAGTGTCGATCGCGATTGACACCGTCAATCGCGATTGACAGGACTCACGACTGACTCTGTCGATCATGATTGACACCGTCGATGGCGATTGACATGTCAATCGCGACTGACAGGCCCGATGGACACCTCTATCAATCGCGATTGACAGACCTGTCGATCGCGATTGACAGGCTTTTTTGGCTAAAATTTTAGGGTATTAGTGCTCCAAGTTTTGGGGTAATTTTGGGCATGCTTGTCAAACAGTTAGCACTTTGTGAGGTCCCTACACGAGTTTTTCAGAAAAATATTTGGAATTGTTAGCCTGTTTGAACCCTGTTTTAAAACTAGAACCTGAACAGTCATAACTTCCTCATATGAAATCCATTCGGGGTGATCTTAGGCTCATTGGAAAGCTAAGTATTGTATTTCTAAGTGGACCATACCCAGGGGGAACAAAACTAAGGGATCCCTAGAATTGTTTTCCATAAAGGCACAGTGCAAATTGATGTTTGAATTACATGAATGGAAGTGATTAGTTCTGTCATTTGAATTTAAGTCTTGAGCTAACTTTGGGACTATTACACGTCCATTGAGAGCACTAGAGGGCATCCAAAGCAAGGGCATTCTACAAGCTTGAGAACAGGGTTCTTGAGCACTAAAGAGCAAGGGATCTGGAAGTGAGGTTGGAATATTCTCAACCCCCTTTGTCAATTCCTAGCTTAGGCTACACACGAGTAGTGCTAGAAATAAGTCAGGTGATGCTAGGCATTTGTCAAGTTGAAGACTACCTAAATACTCAAGTTCAAGTTGAAACATAGTTTCTCGGTGATCGATAACTTAACGGAAAAGAACTTAACATGGAACGATCAACTTAAAGTGCAGAAAATCACTCAAATACTCCTGACCACGCGACATCAAACAAGATCATAAACTCAATAATCAACTAAAAAAGAACCAAGTGACTATTATAAAGAGATCTGCAATGAGGTGGTACCTTGGATAAAAATAGGGATTGTTCATTCGTGCATATGAACCTTAGATAAGAACGACATCTAGGGAGAGATAGACAAAGTCTTAGGTCTTCAGAGGCTAGTGTCAACCATATTGCTAGGTCTTGGGCCCAGTAGTTGAGCCATTACTCGCACTACCCTAGCTCTGAAACTAGCGAGTCTGAGATGTCTCAGGGTATGGAGAGACCCACGGGAAGTTCAGGCATGCCATACTTACAGAGGGTTGAAGGCCCTTACAAGACTCAGTTGGAATACCTTAGGACCAACCGATTAGGTGCTTGCATCTATGAGGATGGCATAGGAAGATCTGTGGTCCAAGTTAAAAACTCTGAACAACCCATTGGAATTGAAAATCCAGCTGTCAAATTTGAAAACAAGGCATACTTGGACAAAGAAGGAACCATTAGTAACCAGTCACCTAGATAGGACAGATGAATTTGGTAGTGTGATTCCAGAGACGGACATAGGTGACCTAGAGCAAGGAAACATAGGTGGAGAGCCTAAAACACCTCAAGGCAAATCAGTTCTTACAAGAATTATCACGCCACAATGGATTCCCTAGGACAGTAAGAGCATAGACCTGCTCTTAAACCGAGAGACTGATGAAGCCTTTTGGAGGTATAAGCTTGATCAACCGAATGGGGTCGGAGCACTCACGATCTACGAGTTTAAAGATCCAGAGAGCTGAGGCAAAGTGATGTACCTAGACAATACTTCAGAGAGAATCTTTGTGGTCACAGAGCATGGTAGGCATGCCTACACTTGGAAGGGTGAATTTGTTTTCCCCCAATCAAGCTCTAATGTCTCTTTTTGCCACCCAAGAGCGGGAACATCCCAAGCTCATGGAGCTCAAAGGGACAGAAGTAGAGATAGGCCAGAAGTGAGTTTCACCAATCCGTTGGGAAGAGAAAGAACAAGAACAGAAACGGATAGAGTGGAACCTGAGAGACTTAGAGCTCCAAGAAATCCAATAAATGCAGATGAATTTCCTGTGCCAAGACCTAGAGAGCACACCAGAACCTTGAGGCCAACCCAGCTGGTTGAGTCCATGAAGAACTACTTCGATGGCACCGGAGACCCCTACGATCATGTGGCCGAGTTTAGGAAAGTCTTGAGAGCTGAACAAGTTGAGGACCTATTCACGCAGTACAATGCCTTTGGTCTAACCCTTAGGAACACCGCTCTTACGTGGTTTCAACCACTAAATGAGAGACACTTCAGGAACATAGACCAACTTCTAGAGGCTTTCTCTAAGAGTGGCATAAGGCATAACACTTCCTCATTGATTCACAGCTTCAAGCAAACCCCTCAAGAGATGGTTAGACTTGCAGGAAGAAGGTTTAGGCAATACCTAGAGAGATGTCCTATTTCTGAGTTACCCACACCAGCCAAACAAGTGGCTTTATTCCTAGATGGATTGGTAAGTACCAAATTGATCATATGGGTACTTAAAGGACCCTAGGACCATAGAAGAGTGTGTACGCATGTGCATAGACATTGAGGATAACCTAGGGGAGGAATTGGAGCTTTCAAAAATCTACAGAGATTCAGATATTTCTTCTAGCCTCTCTTCCACGCAATCCACATCTATTGAGGAACTCGCCAAGAAAGTAGCTCAGAAATTAGGAGTATTGAGCAAAAAAATACCAAGGTTTGCCCCAATGAAAAGATGTTATACTTGTGGAGGTGACCACATGGTGAACGTATGTCCCATTATGGCTCAACCCCAAGTGAATCCTACCAGCCAATACTGCACCATAGAACGGAGATACACTAATGACACTGCACAAGATTGCCTGTACAATAAGCAAGCAGTTAGGCAAACCTACCCTCAGCCCTATCCACAACAGGGCAGATACGAGAACCAGTACCCACCACAACGGTATGCTAGGCCTCAACAAACCTACCAACCACAACATCACGCCCAATAGAGACCACAACCAGTGCTAGCCCAACAACCTCCTGCTCCAGCTAATGTGATTCCCGTAAAGTATGCAGGTGGTGAAGAAAATTTGAATAGAGCTATAGTCCCAGTAACTCCATTACTTTTTGAAAGTGACCCTAGTGACCATAGCTTTGAATCGACACACATTGATAGCCCCCAGGCTTACTACATGCAGTCTCATGAACATGGTGAGTCCTATTATAGTGAAGAACCGAGTGAACCTAGTTGGGAGCCAGATTACGCAAATGTCATGTACGCAAACCCCAACCTTAGACCTCAACCTAGGCAAGTAAGACCCCCATTCCCTAGAGGACCATGCTACAGATGTCAGGGAGATCACCTCATTCGTGATTGCCCAATGCCTGCCCCTACACAACCCCAATCTGTGACCATTCAAGGCTTTTGTCAAAATTGCGAAAAGGAGCATCTCTTACAAGATTGCCCAAAGAACCCCAATAATATGCCAAAGATCACTCCTATCAATGTTATTGGGTTAGTTGTAGACTCTTCAAGAAGTGTAACCTCCACTGCGCCAATGCAAGTGGTCACTAGAGCTCAGGCTTTGCAGCAAAACCCAGGTATAGGCCAGGAAAAGAGCTCTGAGGTTAGTGAAACAGAGAGCATGACGAAGAAGAGGACTAGAGCTTGGAAGGATAGTCAAGAAAGAATAAAAAGGAAATGGGCAAAGAAGATGAGTGAACTTGAGGAAAGCCTAAGAGAAACGAGACCCAAGATAATTGAACTTACATCTCGACCTCCCTCCCACACTACCCCACCACCACCATTCCCATCTCCATTCGATCCACCACCTTACAACCCGCCTCATACAAACCCACCACCCCCTAGAGTACGATCACTTTTAGTAGATCCCACTCTCGAGGACCTAAATATGATGCTTAAGGCATATCAGGCCAGAATCCAAGAAGGGCCAAATGTGACAGATCATGAAAAGTGTTACCCTAGAGACGAACTCGAGCTTGAACGAACCAAAATTTGTGCTAAGATTGTAGAATTGGCTCAAACCATGTTTGAAGCCAGTTGCCTCTTTAACATCTCTAGTTTAGCTAAGACGCAGTTGCACTTTGATGGATTGCTAGAAAGATTGGAAAGGCTTATTGCACAATCAAAAAAGGAACCCACCCCTTCAAATAAGGGCAAGGCAAGTGAAAGGGTAAGCCTTCCTGCCCAGGAAGCCTCTGTGCCTAACTCCACCGAACCAGACACATCTTCTTCTATGAATCGGTACACACCAGAGTTCTTGCGAGAGATTCAAGAAGAGAAATGGGCTAAAGAAAGTGAAGTCCCTCCTCCCATTGAACTTGTGGATGATGCGCATGACCAATTCCCATAGGACATTCCATCCATTTATGGAGAGCAGGAGAGTGCACAATCTCAAAAGAGATTAGACTTTGAGTCAAATTCTTTACATGAATTACCCCACTTCACAGGCCCATGGGAAGCTAAGTCTACTTGTATGAGAGCACCAACGGTCATGGTACAAAATGAAGACTCAGTCATACCTAGGAATACGAAGGTAGTAAAGAATAGTAAAGTGCAGTGCAATCTCACTTTAGAAGAGTTACTCAAGGTTAGGCTAGAACTATGGAAACATGTAGCCAAACAAGTACCAGAGATAGTGTTGAAGCTCAAGGTCAAGGAAAAAGCATGGAAGTGCATCAAGGAAGTGGACACATAAGAAGAAGGAGCAAGTAAGGAGCTCCAACAAGCACCTGTCAAATTTTCAGAAGAAATCGCTATAAAAATAGTGATTTTTATCACTAAAAACCATTGTAAATACCATTTTCCATTTGTGTTACTCCATTTTGTCAAGCCGAGGAGTCCTCAAGCTTGAGGAGTATTAGAAGATCATCCTACCAATTTTCATAATTTTTGGACTCCGTTCGAGCCCCCAAATAAGCCTCAGAACCTATTTTTTAACTAGGTCGGACACTAGGTCTGGACAGGGCCAAAACCACTCAAAAACCTATAAAAAGGGCTAGAGAGCTCACTTTTGAGGTTGGCTTGTTGTAGATTTATGCTTTGTAAGAGAGCTCTTGTGTAATTGAAGTCCTTCCATTGTTCCACTCTTTGCTCTTACTTTGTGCACGCGTGTGTGTATGTGTGTGCATGTTTGTATGCTTTCACTCACTCACTTGTGCACTTCACTTGCTCTTGGTCTTCATACCGGTCCTCACGTCTCCATGGATTGACATTTATGAGGTGAAGCTCCTCACGTTGGTACTCACCATTGTGCTAGAGTAACACAAAATTCGATGCCGTTGCTGGGGAGAGAGCTTGGAGGACGAGCGTGTGACGGTAAGACGTAGGGTAGCGATGTTGGAAGGTAAAAAAATCACCCTTATCAGTATAGTTTCTGAGTTTTTCTCCTTCTTCATCTTCATCATCATCACCATCTTCTCCCACCTTCATCTTCTCTGATTTTTTTCATTTTTGAGTGTACATTCACTTCGTATTTCACTTGCGGCTGTGAGGAATAAGTGTAGAGGGTGCTCAGAGCAGAAGCGCTGAAGAAACGTGCTTGAAAACCTCTCAAAACTTCAAAAATCTGATTCAGTATTGCGGAGTGACAAAAATAGCGTCTGGTATTGCGCAGGTGGTGTCGCCGGTTTGGAGATAGATTTTTGCATCAACAAGCTGATAGGAGTGACAAGGAGGACACAAGGTACTCATATTTGCAAAAATTTTTGAATTTGGGTGTAAAAATCTCCAAGTATCGTGTCCGGTTGAGTTTTGGTATCGCGATACCAGAACTACCGTGTATCACGATACTTGTCGAGGTATCGTATCGTGCATGCGCACTTGAGGTATCGCGATACCATTCTAGTATCCTATCGTCAAGTGCTGGTATCGTGATCACGGTCGTCGTGGTGGTATCGTATCGCGCGTGGCAGTGGTATTGTATCGCCACTTGCATAAGTATCATATCGCCTAGCACAAGCAGTATCGTATCGTGGCTGGAGGGGTATCGTATCGCAAGTCAAGTTGGTATCGTATCGCCTGGAGAATTCACTGGTATCGTATCACGGGTTGTACTAGTATCGTATCGTGTAAATTTTTGGTATCATATCGTTTGACACCTTGGTATCATATTGCTCAAAAACTCAGTATCGTATCGCGAGCAAAGTTGGTATCGTATCGCCTCCTGTTTTGGTATCGTATCGTCTGGTGCCTTAGTATCGTATCGTCTACTGGGCGGTATCGTATCGTTTACAGACTGGTATCGTATCGTGACCATTTCCAGTATTGTATCGTGGAAGTTGGTATCACGATCGCAGTTATCCCAGTGGTATCGTATCGTCCAAGGTGGTATCGTCTAAAGTGGTATCCTCTAAACAAAGGTATCGTATCGTGAAAATCTGGTATCGTATCGTCTGTTCTGAGCTTCCTGAGAGATCCTGTTTCCCTGTTTTAACCGGTAGAACCCTGAACTGACATAACTTTCTCATACGAAATCCGTTTGCTGTGATTTTGGTTTTGTTGGAAAGCTCGTGGGGAGTACTACCAAAACTTCCACTACTTACAGTAAAAATAATACACGAATTATTAGATAGGGTATTTTGAAGTTGACCCTCAGGGAAACTAGAAAACCAAGGAGTTCCAAAGGATTTTGAGCAATATAAGAGAACTTTGGGACTAGAAGCCAAGGCTTATGAACTTGAGATCTGGCAGACACTTAGGCAAGGATAGACAAAGCATTAGATCATCTGAGGCTAGTGTCATCCATATAGCTAAGTCTTGGGCTCAATAGCTTAGTGGTTATCCTTACACACTAAGTTTAGAAACCAGTGACTCAGAAATGTCTTTTAGCATGGAAAGACCCACAGGTACCTCAGGCACTGCCTATTTACAGACACTAGAAGGTCCCTATAAGACCCAATTGGAGTATATCAGGACCAACCAATTAGGTGCTCGCATCTATGAGGATGGTCTAAGACGATCGGTTGTCCAACTCAAAAATCCTAATCAACCCTTGGACTTGAACACCCAGTGGTCAAGTTTGAAGAGGGTGCATATATTGATAAGGAAGGAACCATGTATGTAGTTACCAGCCTACCAGATAGGACAGATGAGTGCGGAAACATCATTCCTGAGAAGGAGATAGGAGACCTAGAGCAAGGAGACCTAGGACGAGAACCCAAGACCCCTAGAGGTAAGTCAGTCTTGACTAGAGTGATCACTCCAGAATGGATTTCCCAAGACAACAAAAGCATAGAGCTATTCTTGAATAGAGAAACGGAGGAAGTCTTTTGGAGATTCAAGCCAGATCATCCGAGCCCAATAGTCACCATCTATGAGTTCAAGGATCCAGAGATACCAGGCAAAGTTGTCTATCTAGATCACATGTCAGAGAAAATTTTCTTGGTAACAGAGCAGGATAGGCATGCATACACTTGGCAAGGTGCGTCAATTTTCCCTCCGTCAAGATCTAATGTTTCCCAATGACTCCAAGGAGCAGGATCATCCAAGGCTGAAACCCAGAGGGAAAGAACTAGAGAGAGACTGGAGGTAAGCTTTGCAAACACTGTGGGCAGAGACAAGTCAGGACATGAAGGTGAACGACCTGAAAGGCAGAGACATAGGGCACATAGGCATCAAAGAGATGAACATGGTTTTCCATTGCCTAGACCCCGAGAGCACTCAAGAACTCTTAGACCTTCTCAAGTGGTCAAGGCAATGAAGAACTACTTAGATGGATTTTGAGATCCTTATGATCATGTGGCCGAGTTCAAACAAGTGCTAAGAGCCGAACAAGTAGAGGACTTGTTCACTCAGTTCAAGGCATTTGGTCTGACTCTCAAGGGTACTGCCTTAGCTTGGTTTCAACCTCTAAATAGTCGCAACTATAGGGAGATAGGTCAATTGCTAGATGAATTCATTATCGAATTTTCCAAGAGTGGTATCAGGCATAACACATCATCCTTGATCCACAACTTTAAGCAGACACCCCAAGAAACAATACGACTTACAGGAAGAAGGTTTAGACAGTACTTGGAAAGATGCCCTGTACCGGAATTACCCACCGTAGCCAAACAAGTGGCCTTGTTTTTAGATGGCTTGCTAAGCACCCAGTTGAGATCATATGTGTATTTGAAAGAGCCTAGATCCATAGAAGAGTGTGTGCGGATATGTATCAACATATAAGACAACTTGGGTGAGGAGTTAGGACTATCCAAACTCTATAAGGACTCTGACAATTCTACTAGTCATACCTCTAGAACCTCCACTGAGATAGATGAGATAGCTGAGCAAGTGGCCAAAAAGCTAGGAGTTCAAAATAGACAAATGCCAAGGGTCACCTCATTGAAGCAATGTTATACATGCGGAGGAGATCACATGGCTAATGTTTGCCCAATGATGGCTCAGCCCCAAGGAAACCCTAATGCTCTATATTGCACTATTGAGAGAAAATACACGAACCATACGGCTCAAGATTGTCCCTATAACAGGCAGGTTGTTAGACAAAATCATCAGCAACCTTACCAGCAGGGTAGGTATCAGAACCAGTACCAACAGCCATATTATAGGCCACAAAAACAATATCAACCTCAATACCAGCAACAATATCAAACACCAAACAGGCCACAGCCAGTCCTGGGAAACCAACCACCAACTCCTTCCAATGTGATCCCAATTAAGTATACGATGGCGGAGGAGAACCCTAATAGAGCATTGATGCCACTAACCCCTTTGGTCTCAGAAAATGACTCTCATGCTCATAATTCACACTACTCCCATGAAGGTAGTCCACATGCTTATTACGTAGAGTCACCTGAGCAAAGTGAGACTTCTCCATATCAATATGAGACACCACTAATGGAACAGAATTGGGAGCCAGAATACTCCAATGTCATGTATACAAATCCCAACCCCAGGCTCCAAGCAAGAAAAGTAAGACCACAAGCCCTTAGAGGTCCATGTTTTAGATGTCAAGGTGACCATTTCATTCGTGAATGTCCCCACCAGCCAGCTCCGGGACAAGGACAGAACATCAGAATACAAGGCTTTTGTCCTAAGTGTGGCAAACAACATCTTCCAAGAGAGTGTCCTAGGAATCCCTCTAGTGCACCTAAGGTTACACCCATCAATGTGGTAGGCTTAGTGCTAGATTCAAGTTCAAGTAGTAGTAATGTGGCTCCTGTACAGGCAGTTACTAGGGAACAAGCAATAAAATAGGATAAACCGACTGAGTAGCTAGAGCCAAGTGACTCAGGAGAGTCTAGTAAGAGGAAGCCAAGAACATGGAAGGATACCAGAGAGAAGGCTAATCGCAAGTGGAACAAAAAGATATCCAAACTAGAAGAAAGCCTAAGGGATACCAAAACAAAAATAGAAGACATTGCATCTCAAAGTCTCTCGCATGCCGAAGCTCCATCCACTCCACCTCATCCCACCCCACCACCCACAGTAAATAACCCACAACCAGGGTCTGTTCTTGCAGATCGAAACCCAAAAGGCTTGGACATGATGTTCAAGGCCTATCAGGCTCAACTTCAAGAAGGGCCAACAACTGCAAACCTAGACAAGAGTTACCCTAGAGCAGATTTAGAGATTGAACGGACAAAAGTGTGCATGAAAATGGTAGAGCTAGCTCAGGCTATGCTTGAGACCAATCAATCGTTCAATCAGACCAACTCTGTTAAACCGGATTTGCATTTCTAGGGCTTGCTAGAAAGATTAGAGCAGTTGGTAAACAAGCCTCAGGTTTCTTTACCTCCACAGGCTCAACCGGTTGTTAAAAGGAGAGATTTCATCACAAATGAAAACCTATATTCCTAATTCCATGGATGAGGCAGCATCTCTTTCAATACAACAGTACTCTCAAGAGTTCTTGCAAGAAATACAAGAAGAAAAATGGGCCAAGGATAAGGGTAATCCCCCTCCTATTCCTGAGATTGATGATCTTCATGATCAGTTTCCCCAAGACATTCTGTCTATCTATGGAGACCAAACAGAGCAACATGAAGATGAAAGATTAGATTTTGAATCTAATTCTTTACAAGAGTTGCCTCAATTCACAGGCCCATGGGATCAGGTTCCAAAACTTGATTCCAATATGCCAAAAGTAGGCGCTAAGCAGAAAGTACCAGAGATACCTCTAGACAAAATAGGGGACATGATCGAAGGTGAGGAAGGTAATACTTATCTTCCGATCACCTATCAAGGTTACACAACCAAAGCAATCGTAGATTCAGGTGCCGGTGTTGCTATTATCTCTTTGAACAATCAAAATCTTCTTTGCTTTACCTGCGAGACTTAAGAGATCTTTACCCTACTCGAGTCAAAGCATGCATTAATGCCTTTTAGATTCTAAAGCTAAGAGTATTTGATACACCTCCATGTGATATCAACCACTAGACTTTGAGTAGCACTTCTAGGGAACTACTTTCTATTTGAAGAATTTCATTCTCACTACTTGGGTGAATGTTATTCTTCAAGGACTTTGGTGTAGCTCAGTGATGAGTAGCACCTCCTTTAATGTCAATCCGGGAAGACGTGAGGATGGTATGAAGACCTCGAGCAAGTGGCGGCACAAGTGCGTGAGTGAGAAGCACACTAGCATGCACACACATACACACACACGCGCACACACGGTAAGACAAAGAGTGAGAATCAATGGAGCTTTTAGATTACTTTCAAAATGCTCTTTACAAGTTCGTTTCAATTACAATCTAACCTCAAAAATGAGCTCTCTAGCTCTTTTTATAGTTTTTGACTAGCTTTTGGCCCTGTCCAGACCTAGTGTCCGGCCTAGTTAAAAATTAGGTTCCAGGGCCAATTTGAGGGCTCAAACGGAGTCTAAAAAATACGAAAATTGATATGTAGGTACTTCTAAGGCTCCTCAAGCTCAAGGACTCCTTGGCTTGCACAAAATGGAGCTACAAAAATATGAAATGGTATTTACAATGATTGTTAGTGATAAGAATCACTGTTAAAGGATGTAGATTGGAAAAATTGAAGGGCCTATCTGCCAGATTTGCGTCGACTGCTTTGTCTACTTACTCCTTCACCTTGTTCTGACTCTCTCCGTTGGCTTCCTTGTCTCGTCAATCCTTGGGTTCCCTGGCTTCCTTGTCTAGTCAGTCCTTGGGTGCCCATACTGCTCTCAACACCCCCCCCTCTCTCGCGTCTGTCGTCCCTGACAGACCCTTGTTGCTGGGGGTGTTGGATGTAATATTCCACAACCTGAGTGGCAAGCTGATGTTCTTGTAAGCGTAGTCCCCTGGCCAAATCTGTCATCATACGATCCCAATCGATTGGTCCTGGAACGTCCGGATGTGGCAGACGTAACTCATCTGCATGGATCGCTTGTTCTACTGCGAATAGATGTAGCAAATGTGTGGGTCTGGGAATGAAAATTTCGGAATTGTATTCCCAGAAGCCCGTAGAGAACATTTCCTCAAATGTTTGCTTGAAGCATGCGGGCAAGTACTTGATTCGTGCATGCCAAGCAAAGATAACAGTGACCGAGGGGGTTTGGCTCATGTCGTAGACTAAATCCTTGTTGCCTTGAGCGAATCCAGGAGCGGAGATGTATGGAGCTTGGACATTCCGAAAGGTTTTGAAGACAATGGTCATGAGCTCAAATATCTTCATACACATTTTCGCTGCTATATCAGGTACATTATTTAGGCGTGCAGACCAGTGCCGAATGGTTGATATCATGTAGGCTACGGTTGGAGGTCCTCGAGGTGGAGCAAAATACGGGTAGTTAACCCAAGCGGAGCACTCTTTATTGTTGCGTACCTTAATTGCAAATGCTTGCCAGGATCTGCGACGTACCACTGGACAATAGCATGGATTATACTTGATGTAGAGTGGCATGGTAGCCCAGGTACTCATCATCTCTGGGTAATCGGTGAGTAAACGTGCACGCCAATTAGGTTGGAAAATCGAGCCAACACGTGCATCGGTCGGTAAATCCCCTATCTCAAATTGAGTAGCGAATGTGGGCTCCTTCCCTGTATGTCTTTTGACTTCTGCATTATAATCATGTAGTAAGACAAAATAAGGCATGTATTGTGATTCTGATGTTGTGATTAACCGTTGATGGGATAATTGTTGAAAGTAGGAAGACCGAAGGACCGTTTCTTCCAGATTCGTGAGAGATTCCCCGGCAACGGCGCCAAAATTTGGTGTAGCTCAGTGATGAGTAGCACCTCCTTTAATGTCAATCCGGGAAGACGTGAGGATGGTATGAAGACCTCGAGCAAGTGGCGGCACAAGTGCGTGAGTGAGAAGCACACTAGCATGCACACACATACACACACACGCGCACACACGGTAAGACAAAGAGTGAGAATCAATGGAGCTTTTAGATTACTTTCAAAATGCTCTTTACAAGTTCGTTTCAATTACAATCTAACCTCAAAAATGAGCTCTCTAGCTCTTTTTATAGTTTTTGACTAGCTTTTGGCCCTGTCCAGACCTAGTGTCCGGCCTAGTTAAAAATTAGGTTCCAGGGCCAATTTGAGGGCTCAAACGGAGTCTAAAAAATACGAAAATTGATATGTAGGTACTTCTAAGGCTCCTCAAGCTCAAGGACTCCTTGGCTTGCACAAAATGGAGCTACAAAAATATGAAATGGTATTTACAATGATTGTTAGTGATAAGAATCACTGTTAAAGGATGTAGATTGGAAAAATTGAAGGGCCTATCTGCCAGATTTGCGTCGACTGCTTTGTCTACTTACTCCTTCACCTTGTTCTGACTCTCTCCGTTGGCTTCCTTGTCTCGTCAATCCTTGGGTTCCCTGGCTTCCTTGTCTAGTCAGTCCTTGGGTGCCCATACTGCTCTCAACACCCCCCCCTCTCTCGCGTCTGTCGTCCCTGACAGACCCTTGTTGCTGGGGGTGTTGGATGTAATATTCCACAACCTGAGTGGCAAGCTGATGTTCTTGTAAGTGTAGTCCCCTGGCCAAATCTGTCATCATACGATCCCAATCGATTGGTCCTGGAACGTCCGGATGTGGCAGACGTAACTCATCTGCATGGATCGCTTGTTCTACTGCGAATAGATGTAGCAAATGTGTGGGTCTGGGAATGAAAATTTCGGAATTGTATTCCTAGAAGCCCGTAGAGAACATTTCCTCAAATGTTTGCTTGAAGCATGCGGGCAAGTACTTGATTCGTGCATGCCAAGCAAAGATAACAGTGACCGAGGGGGTTTGGCTCATGTCGTAGACTAAATCCTTGTTGCCTTGAGCGAATCTAGGAGCGGAGATGTATGGAGCTTGGACATTCCGAAAGGTTTTGAAGACAATGGTCATGAGCTCAAATATCTTCATACACATTTTCGCTGCTATATCAGGTACATTATTTAGGCGTGCAGACCAGTGCCGAATGGTTGATATCATGTAGGCTACGGTTGGAGGTCCTCGAGGTGGAGCAAAATACGGGTAGTTAACCCAAGCGGAGCACTCTTTATTGTTGCGTACCTTAATTGCAAATGCTTGCCAGGATCTGCGACGTACCACTGGACAATAGCATGGATTATACTTGATGTAGAGTGGCATGGTAGCCCAGGTACTCATCATCTCTGGGTAATCGGTGAGTAAACGTGCACGCCAATTAGGTTGGAAAATCGAGCCAGCACGTGCATCGGTCGGTAAATCCCCTATCTCAAATTGAGTAGCGAATGTGGGCTCCTTCCCTGTATGTCTTTTGACTTCTGCATTATAATCATGTAGTAAGACAAAATAAGGCATGTATTGTGATTCTGATGTTGTGATTAACCGTTGATGGGATAATTGTTGAAAGTAGGAAGACCGAAGGACCGTTTCTTCCAGATTCGTGAGAGATTGCATTTGCACGGCCACACGATCATCATGTGTCTTACCCACTTTCTCGACCCTTCTGACCCAATCTGGAACTTGAATTTCTAACGTGTCTTGTCCTTCTTCTGTAGTTCGACCACCAGGCGTCGGCATAGGCTCGTAGGGCTCTTCGTAGCTATCTTCGACGGGGATTTCCACTACTGTTTCAGGTTCTGGTTCTTCAATGGGCGAGGGTGGTCGTTCATATGGTAGGAGGCGTGCTTGGAGTTCTGCCACCTGTTTCCGAAGGGTCTCCATTTCTTCTGTAGATTGTTGCAAGATTACCGGCTCCTGTTGAGCAGGATGTACACTGGCTAACTGTTTCTTTAGATCGGCACATTCAGTCTCTAGTTTTTCATATGACTCCAGGAAATTTGCATGCTCCTCAAGTAGGATGCGGATGTCTTCTGATGGAACTGCTCTATATCGGGTAGGGCTAATGGTTGCTCCTACGGTTCCTTCCATAGCCGCTTCAAAGTTGTCTTGATTTTGTTGTTGAAGTCGTTTGTTCTCCTCTAGTGCTGCGGCCATATGCTTCCTTAATAGCCCAATGTTGCGTCTGAGTGTGGCATTAGATATCATTTGCGCTTGAAGCACTGTTTCTAGCTCCTTAACTGCTTGGTCATCTACAGTTGATGCCTTTGATTCCAATTCGGAGTGAGCCTGCTGTAGTGTGGTATGCTCGTCTAGGAGCGTCAGGTAGTCAGCCTCAATAGTGGTGACTCTAGCTTGGAGACGTTGAGATTCTGCCTGGAGGGTAGCATTGCGTTCTTCTAATTGATGGAAGTCTTGTTGTAGCTGATGTGCACATTGAAGTAATGTGTCGAACGTACTATTTACATTATGAGATGCAAGGGAAATAGTTTGAAATGCAGAGGAGGTGGGATTGGGTAGGGGTGTAGTGAATGCTGTGTGTGCCACTGATGTGAGTGGTGAGGTGGGGGGCAAGGGAGGGGAAGGTGGGGAAATCGTGGGGAGAGGTGCTGTGGTTGGTGAAATGTCCATTGGATCAGACAAGGTGGTGTGTGCAGGGGCTACCATATAGGTGGGTATGGTAGGTGAAGTGAGTGTGGTGTCCGTGTAAATTGATGTCGTTGCGAACATCGGAGGAAAGTGCCTTTGAAACATGGGAGAGCGGAAGAACTGCTCCACAAAGGACGGGTATTGTGGTGGTGAGGTCCGGTTGAAAGAGGTGTAGGGGCCAGCTGGGAAGTGAGGGTTATGGAATGGAGGTACTCGTATTGGGGGGTAGGTCGGGAAACACAGGGTTCCTTCCGTGGGTGCTGGGTTTCCAACTACGCTGGTAATTATGGGATGACCAGTCATGGGTTCAGCGGATAGATGGGACGAAGTGTACAAGGGATTGGTGACGAAGGAGAAGAGGGTGTCTTGTGAGGTGGGTTCTCGAAATGAGAATGATTTGAATGAGGATGGATTATAAGTGGAGGTAGAGGTGATGACTGTCGTTTCTTCCAAGGTGGGAGGTGGTGGCGGGGGCGGAGAAGGTGGTGATGGAGGATGCTGGGGTGAGATGGGTGATGTCTGAACGAAGGTTTCAGCGGAGAGGTCAGTGGTGGTTATGGGGGTGGCTGTGGTCTCAATGGGTACTTCCGGTTCTGTGACGGGTATCCTGATAGTCTTACCTGCTCGTGGTAATGTGTCCACTCTGCGTTTGTCATACCTTACGGACTGGCGGACTGCGGTGTGGACAGCCTCTGGAACTCCTAAGGAATCTGACACTAATTTGAGGGTGTCAATGAATTGTTGGTCCACTCCTTCATCTGATAGCATTTCTTGCATCAAAGCTTGACCTGAGACCAGAGAGAGCTGATGCCTTTCTTGTACTGCTTTGATAGTGTCGTATAGCCTTCGTAGTTGAGCTGTATATGCAGGTGCACCTACAAGTTCTGGCACTTCTTGTTGCTCCTCTTGTTGCTCTTGATCATACTCCTCCTCCTCATCCTCCTGTTCTTCATCTCCGTCGTCTTCTTCCTCCACTTCAACAGGTGTGACAGGTGCTTGGGAGGTTGTGGCCTGCGTTTGTACATTTTCCGCTTGTTGTGCCTCTTCTGTCTCCAGCTCTACATCTTGTAATAGTTGTTCGAAGTCTTCATTAGTGAGTTCGTCCAATGGTGCACCACTAGGAAATTCGAGATCCGTTGGGATGGGAGGAAATATCAAAGTGGAACCATCGGTGCTGCGTCTTGGAAGTCGGAGTGTGAATGGTCGGACTCTTCGGGGTGGAGGGGTGACTTCTGGTGTTAGGGTCGCTCCACGTGGCTGAGCACATGGGACTTGGACCGTGCCTCTCATCTTCTTAGAAGGGGGTCCAGTGGATGTCCTGCCTCGAAACTGCTCTACCCGATTCCACATCAGGGCTCGTTGGATTGGGATGTCATAGGCCAAACACCTATAGATGATTCTTGTCAGAGCACAGCAACCATATAAAACCTGTTTCCGCGGCCAGCGTTTGTGAGCTAAGTGTATCTGATCAATTATCCAGTGGGGTAGGTTGATGGTGAGGCTCTGTGTCTCTGCCAGATACAGGCTAAACCAAATCTTTTTGTGCGGCATGGTGAATCTATCCTGCGCTGGGAAAGCAAAGTGTTGCATGCACATGCGAAGGTGTATTGCAATATTAGGCGTCATGGATACCATGTCTTTGAGTTTGGTGAGACTTCGATTCTTCATGTAGTCCGGTACTAGGGTTTCCTTTTCTGTAGGAATATGCATGCCGCGCATATCCAGAGCTTCTCTCACCAAATTGTTTGATAGCCTAAACCTCTTGAGCTCATTCCCCTTTGTCAGAGATGGAATCACAAATGAGCTTGCACCTTTTGGGTTCGGATTTGGAGTCAAGGTGTTGATGAGATAGTAGCATCGCATGAAGTCAGGTTTGGGAGTCGGGCACTGAAATAGGCACTCAATCCGGCTTTTTCCCATATCGGACGTAGACTTTCCGCATTTTGTAACTTCTCAAATTCTCTTGTAAAGAAATGGTATCTGCCTTGCTTTCCATTGTAGTCCAACTCTGATTCCCATAGATACGTTCCTTCCCCCAAAGGTCCTGCTACTTCGGTAAACCAATGTGAAGTCTTTCCTACGGGCATGGTGTGGCCACGCGGAGGGTCTGCAATAGGTATGATTTTGACGGCCTGCAAGTCTTCTGGTCTTTCGACTGTCTCAGGCAAAATGGGTAAACTGTCCAAGTCCACCACTTGCGGGTTTGTTTCTGTGTGAGAGCTAGTTCCTGCGGCCTCCGCCATGTTGAAAATGTCGCAGCTGATTCTGTGAGAATATATGAATAAACGTTAACATTGCAATGGACACAAAAATGACATGGTGTCCCTTGTTACAATATTAACTTAAAGTTCTGGAGTGGTTAGGAGTTAATAAGTGCTCGGTGCTGGTGTGTGTAGTTAGGAGTTAGGTAGACCTAAGAACTAAGCGAAATGATGTGATAAGAGTGAAGCGGTTAGTAGGTGGTCATGGATTTACAATAGGGTCAGGGGTTTTGTTACAAGTCTTGGGCTGCCAAATGCAGTGGATGGGTTTTACTCGTGGTTCCGTGGAGATGCTCGAGAGCTTTCTAGGTGTGTCAGCTTTAACCTGAGGCCTTTTAGGGGCCCATTTACAACTGATTCTGTTCGTGTTCATGTGCCTTGGTGTTGAAAATGAGTGGATGTAGGCTGTGCGAGTGAATAGATCATGCTGTGTAGAGTGTGTTCTTGGTATAGCTATCTGAGCCCGCAAACAAGCCTTAGGCACCCAAATTTGTCTTGATTGTGGGCTAGCCTTCATCGACCTTTTGGGCACCCAAATAGATTTCACTTTAGCCGAAGAATTTCCGGAAGACCTCTTATTAGTGACGTGTCGATGGTTATTAATAAGAGGCTTCGCCCGTTCTGTTGGCGTGGTTGCAACCGGGTGTTCGCCTTTTCGCACCCACACTTGGTTCACTTGTTGGAACATTCTGCTGCGCAGGTTCCTTTGATGTCCGGCATAGGTAGTACTCTGCTTCTTTTGCCTTTGCTCCACCTTTGGTCGTTGCCTCCTTCTGGCCCTTGGAAAAGAAGGGAGTTCCGTTGCATCCCTGACTCCTTTTTTGCAAATATCATTCCTCTGCAACATAGGGTTTTGAACAAGAACAGCATGGTCATCTTCATGTGTACCCCTGGAGGGACCAGGAGTCCGTGCCTTTCCTAGTTCCTTGAGTGTTCCTTTATCCAACTCTATTGTAATTCGACTATGATTGACCCATACGTGAAGAAGTCCACTTCTTAGGTTTAAGTTGACTGCTTGGTCATAGATCAAGTCTTGACCCAAGACAAGAGGTTCAATGAGATCCTCATCTTGACACACTAGTGCTTTAACTGTCATTGCCTCATCATGAATGTAGAGGGGAAGTTCCACCTCGCCCATGCAAGGGGTTTCCACGCCTCCCAATCCTATGAGATATGCTTCCACAGGATTGACAGTTAACTGTAACTCTTGACAGTAAGACACTCTAACAGCACTAGTGGCGGCACCTAAGTCAATCAAGGCTGTTACAGTCCTTGCACTCTTTTCTTGTCCTATTTCTAGGGTTACGAAAGGACGTCGATCAGTTATCCTAGGTGAGCTGGTTCCTGCAACTTCACACATTGCCATATGATATCCTTGGTCTGCATAGTCATCTGTCCTAGGCTGCTCTCTACCTTGCCTTCGTAATTTCATCCTTCTGATGCGTTCTAAAGCTTCTGCTTGAGCTTCTTCTCTAATTTGCTTCTCTTCCTCTTTGCGTTTCTTAGCAGTGTTGAGTCGGCTGAGCATTTCCTCCGTGAGGGGTTCCTGATACAACTTGACTCTGCATCCGCTAATATAATTAGGGAGAACATCACCCTCTAACGTGGCTAATTGTACTGCTCCACTCGTGGAGATCCTATTGATGATCATAGGTCCGTAGCCTCTCTTTTCTAGCTTCCTCGCGTGTTGTTTTAGTGTATAGACTAAGACTAGATCTCCTGCTTTCAAACCCTTATCCTTTACGTGGGCATCAAAGTATGCCTTCTGTCTCTTCTTGGCAGCATATATGCCTGCAGCAGCTCTCTGTCTTGTTTCTCCTAATCGTTCAAGGTCAAAAATTCTAGAGGAGAGCTCATGACCTGTCCATTCGTGCTCTTGTGCTACTCTCAATGTAGGAATCAGGAAGTCCAAGGGTAGCACAGCGTTTTGGCCAAATACCATCTGAAAGGGGGTGGCTTGGAGTACCGTTTTGTAGGCAACTCGGTATGCCCAAACAGCATGGTGTAGCTGTTTGTCCCAATCAGAACGTTTAGTGTTCACTAATTTCGTCAGTACATTGCATAGAATCTTATTAGTGCTCTCAGCTTGTCCATTATCTTGAGGGTGATAAGGGGCAGACTTCTTGTGTATTACCAAGAATTCTTGGAGTAGGTTTTCAATCACTTCGTTCAAGAAATGAGTGCCCCTATCACTTACAAGCTCTATAGGTAGCCCATATCTCGTGAATACATTCTCAAACAAGAATTTGGCAGTTGTTTGAGCATCGTTCTTGGTCGTAGCCTTTACCTCTACCCACTTGGTGAGATAATCTGTTGCCACAATGATGTATTCCGCATGAGAACCCTTAGCTGGGGGATTAATAGGACCTACGAAGTCTATTCCCCACTTAGAGAATGCACGTCCACCCATCATAGGTTTCAGTGCATCCATGTGAAGGGTAGGCCACCAGAAGCCTGCAAACAATATTGCCTTGATCACCCGATCTGGTCCAAAGTGTCCTCCTGCCACACCTTGGTGAGCAGTTTCCAAGATCTTAAGATATTCACTCTCATGGACACACAGTCTCAGGTAACCATCCTTACCGCGTTTGTATAGATTATCACCAACAAGTGAATAATCCTGGGCTTCTTGTTCCAAACTCCTTTTTCTAGCTAGAGTCATGTCTTGAGGGAATGTGTTTGTCCTCAAGAATGATACTAGGGGTTCACTCCAATCTGGCGCAATGGATACTTGATAGAGAGTGGCATGTTCCACAGGTGGTTTATTGCAACAGATTGGGCATTCCTTGCACAACTTTTGGACGTCCGCTTCCATAGTTGGCCAATGCACTCCGAATCTCTTTAGAGTCTGCAACGTTCGTTGCTTTGAATGGTGTTGCTCTAGTGCACCTACATGTGCTAGTTGCAACCATTTAGCGTACTCATCCTCTTCTACGCAACAAGCCAAGATCCCTTGATCTGTGTGCTTGTACATGCTTCCTGCCATGATGTGATATTTTTGGGCTTTTACTATCTCTCTATTCCGTGTGTTCACCACTGGATGATTAGGCCCGTATGTCAATACTGGTACTATTGGCTTGGCCCACTGCGGCACCACTTCCAAATTAAACAAGTAAGCATCAGGAAGGTCATCTGACACTCCTTGTGGGGCTTCTCCCGATGTGAGCCTAGAGAGATGATCTGCTCTCAAGTGGGTTCTACCTTTTCTTACCACAACCTCAAAGTCATATTCCATTAGCAAGAGAAACCATCTTACTAATCTACCTGTATTGCATGGCTTGTTTACTAAGTACAACAATGCCTGATGGTCCGTAAAAAATTTAAACTTATTTGCAAGCAAATAATGTCTAAACTTTTTAACTGCATATACCATACCTAATCCTTCGCGCTCTGTAGTGGTGTAATTCCGTTCAGCCGCATTCAATTGTCTACTGGCATAGGCAATTGGAAGATCCATGTTACCTTCACTAGTAGGTTGTGCGAGCACACATCCAATGGCATAATTGGATGCATCCACATGAACATGGAATGGCTTATTCCAATCTGGTGTGGTCAAGATTGGTGCTGAACATAATCTTCGTTTAAGCTCTTGGAAGGAATTCTCACATTCATCCGTCCACTCAAAGTTAGTCAGAAGTCCGTACATGGGCTTTGCAATGACAGCATACATGTGTATAAATCGTCGATAATAACCGCAATGCCCCATGAAAGCTTGTACTTCCTTGACATTCTTTGGCCTAGGTAGCTCTGCTATGGCTCTCACTTTCTCCTCGTCAGTAGATATGCCATTCTTTGACACTATGTGTCCTAGAATCTTGCCTTGCCTGACCATAAAAACGCACTTCTCTGGGTTCAGGCAGACTTGATATTCTCTACATTTGTCAAAGATCTGTCTGAGTTCCGGGATATGAGTTTGTCTAACATTGGAATGAGCACAAAGATCATCAACATAGACTTCTAAACTCTTCCTCAGGAATTCCTTAAACACATGGCACATCAACCTCTGGAAGGTAGCTGGTGCATTGGTAAGCCCAAATGGCATTACTCTAAAAGCAAAAATGCCCCATTCTGTGGCAAAGGCTGTCTTATGCTGATCCTCTGGAGCTATGGCTACTTGATTGTAGCCCGAAAATCCATCAAGGAAGCTGTACACTTCCTTGCCTGCCACTCTTTCTAAGAGATGCTCTGTGATGGGAAGCGGATAGTTATCTCGAATTGTGGCGGCATTAACCTTTTTCAAGTTAATGCACACACGCAGCTTGCCATTCTTCTTGGGCACCACTACGATGGGGGATACCCATTCAGTGTGCTCAATTTCATAGATAAATCCAGCTTCAACCAGCCTATCTATCTCTTCTTTGATCTTCGCAGCGTAATTATCGTTATAAGTATAAGGCTTTTGCTTAGAGGGTTTGGCATCTGAAGTCATGGGAATGGTGTGTGAGCATATGTCAGGGTCAACACCTTTCAAATCCTTGTAACTCCAAGCGAATACATCTCTGTATTCTCTTAGCAAGGCAATCAACTCTTGCTCTTCTTCTTCTGTCAAGTCATGGCCTATATACGTGCATCTCTCCTCTCCTTCTTCTAGGGCCACTACGATTTTCTTGGTGGTTTCTTTGTTATCATAGGCCTCTCCTGATTGTGCCTCTCGTTTAGGCATTCTTATCATGACTCTCCTGTCATCTATCTCATACTTCTTAAAATTTTCTGGGACCTCAAACAAAGATTCTTCCTCTTCTGGTAAGACTTCTCTCTTCTTTCGTTTCTTTCCTTCTTCCTTAGGGGTCATATGCGTTGCTAATCTTACATCATTTGTAACCTCTCCATGCCTCTGGGGTTGAAATTCTATTTCATGGAAGTATTCTTCATCTGATGCAAATGGAGGGTCCATAATGATTGACTCTAGATCGGAGTCACTTGCATCCTCAAATGCATCAGGGCTCGGTTCGCATTCTTCTAACACTGCCTCTCCCATGATTTGCTCAATGGAGAAGACTCAAATATCATAGCCATCCTCATCACAGTGAGGTGTCCATTGTTCTTCATTGATGGTCACGTCCATTGTTGCTAAAATTTCTGCCCAGCCATGGGGTTCAAATTCCTCGTCTGGAAAAACTACAGGTGCATAGGCTGGGTCTTGAATGGGTCTATGGGTTTCGTTTGCACCTATTTCTCTGGCCTTTTCTCTCTTCTCTTCCTCCACTGCTACTTTGCACATCCATAAGTGAGTGTCTTCGTGCATCCAGGAGGATCCTGATCCTATGGAATGCACAGATTCTGTATCATCTTTGGCTCTATGGATGGGATTCCATTGGATAGGAGGGACATCTCTATGAGAATAATCCTTGAGATTGACTTTGGTTGTAACACCTAAGTGCTGCAGGTACAAAGAATTGGTTCCCCAATCCTGTACCACTTGCAACTGTCGCATGAATGGTCTTCCCAAAATCATCTCATAGGCATGATTTTTGCTGAAGTCACATATGGCAAAGGTATGTTCAAACTCGACACCACAAGTGGTGAGAGTTATTCCTTCTAGCAATCCTAGGGGTCTCTCTATGTGACCATCGGCCATCTGCAATTTCATCCTCGTTGGCCTGAGTGCCGGCTTGCCCCAACGCTTCCAAAGGGAAATAGTGGCAATTGCAACTCCTGCACCTGAGTCCAAAATTGCCTTAGTGGTGTAGTCCTGGTAGGTAATGGGAAGATAGGTGTTCCCTTCTTCACCTTCACACATATCTCCTATCTTATCCAAAGGAATTTCTGGCACTGTCCTATGGGATCCTACCCGGGAATGAGGTTTTGCAACTTCAGTTACTCGACTGGCTGCACATTTCCGCGCGTTTAGTCTATTCTCAGGCAGTTCTTCCAAAGTGCAATCGCGTTGCATCTTGGTGTCCGTTACTGCCTCCGTGTTCCTTGGTATGACTGAGTCGTCATTCCTTACCATGACTGTGGGTGTTCTCATACATGTGGACTTTGCTTCCCATGGGCCTGTGAAGTGGGGTAGCTCTTGTATGGAATTAGACTCAAAGTCCAATCTCTCGTGAGACTGAGTACTCTCATGTTCCCCGTAAATGGATGGGATGTCTTGTGGGAATTGGTCGTGTGCATCGTCCACAAGTTCAAAAGGAGGGGCGACCTCACTTTCGTTATCCCATTTATCTTCTTGAATCTCTCGTAGGAAGTCTGGTGCAAACCGATTCATAGAAGAAGAAGTGTCTGGCTCCGTAGAATTGGGCACATAAGCAACCTGGGAAGGAGGGCTTATTCTATCGTTGGCTCTCTCCTTGTTCCCATGGATGGCTGGAGCACAAGCTTCTTGGGGAGGATTACTTATTCTATTACTTTTCCGAACAGGCTCATACGCTCTCTGAGAAGGAATGTAGGTCACCTGTGGAGGTACGTAAGCTTTCGGGGGAGGCTCATGTGACTGTTGGGGGGGAAGATAAACATCTTGAGGAGGCACATGGGCTTCCTGAAGAGGCTGGCTTATCCGTTCTCTTGCCCTCTCCTTTCGTTGAGGGGCAGGTTCCTTCTCTGATTGTGCAATTAACTTCTCTATTCTTTCCAGCAGTCCATCAAAGTGTAACTGCGTCTTAGCTGAACTAGAAATGTTAAATAGGCGACTGGCCTCAAACATGGTCTGAGCCAATTCCACCATTTTGGCACAAATCTTAGTTCGTTCAAGCTCTAGCTCGGCTCTAGGGTAGCACTTTTCATGATCGGTGATGGTTGGCCCTTCTTGGATTCTGGCCTGATATGCTTTAAGCATCATATTAAGGTCCTCGGGAGTGGGGTCAGCTAGGACTGATCCTACTCTAGGGGGTGGTGGGATTTGATGAGGCGGTGGGGAAGGTGGTGGGTCGGATGGAGATGGGAGTGGTGGAGGCGGGGTAATGTGAGAGGGAGTTTGAGCTGTGAGTTCAGTTATCCTCGCTTTGGTTTCTCTTATGCTTTCCTCAAGCTCACTCATCTTTTTGGCCCATTGTCTTTTCATTCTTTCTCGACTATCTTTCCATGCTCTAGTCCTTTTCTTTGTCACGCTCTCGGTTTCACTAGCCTCTGGGCCCTTTTCCTGGCTTGCCTCTTGGTTTTGCTGCAATGCCTGAGCTCTAGTAACCACCTGCACTGGTGCAGTGGAAGTGACACTTCCTGAGGCATCCACAACCAACCCAATCACATTGATAGGAGTGATTTTTGGCATGTTATTGGGGTTCTTTGGGCAATCTCGTAAGAGGTGCTCTTTTCCACAATCTTGGCAAAAGCCTTGGATCGTCACGGACTGATTTTGTGTAGGTGCAGGTAAGGGACAATCACGAATGAAGTGATCCCCCTGACATCGGTAGCATGGTCCTCTAGGAAAGGGTGGTCGTACCTGCCTAGGTTGAGGCCTAGGGTTGGGGTTTGCATACATGACGTTCGTGTAATCGGACTCCCAACTAGGTTCACTTGGTTCTTCACTATAGTAGGACTCACCATGTTCTGGAGACTGCATGTAGTAAGCTTGGGGACTATCGACATGTGTAGAATCAAAGCTATGGTCACTTGGGTCACTTTCCGAGATCAATGGGGTTACTGGTACTATGGCCCTATTCAGGTTTTCTTCTGCAACAGCATACTTCACTGGAATCACATTAGCGGGGTTGGGAGGCTGTTGAGCTAGTACCGGTTGGGGTCTCTGTTGGGCTTGATATTGTGGTTGGTAGGTTTGTTGGGGTCTAGCATATTGTGGTGGTGGATTTTGGTTCTGGTATCGGCCTTGTTGGTAGGGCTGCGGATAGGGTTGCCTAACTGCCTGCTTGTTGTATGGGCAATCTTGTGCGGTGTGATTGGTGTATCTCCGTTCTATGGTGCAGTACTGGCTACTAGGGTTTACTTGGGGTTGAGCCATAATAGGGCAGACATTCGCCATGTGGTCGCCACCACAAGTATAGCATCTTTTCACAGGGGCAAACCTAGGAATTTGTTTGCTAGAGACGCCTAGTTTTTGTGCCACTTTCTCTGCGAGTTCCTCAATTGATGTGGATTGCGTGGAAGAGTGACTAGAAGCACTATCTGAATCTTTGTAGATTTTGGAAAGCTCTAGTTCCTCTCCTAGGTTATCTTCAATGTCAATGCACATGCGTACACACTCTTCTATAGTCCTAGGGTCCTTCAGATACACATAGGATCTCAATTTCGTACTCAGCAGTCCATCAAGGAATAAGGCTACTTGTTTAGCAGATGTGGGTAGCTCCGAAATAGGGCACCTTTCAAGATATTGTCTAAATCTTCTTCCTGCAAGTCTCACAGTCTCTTGAGGGGTTTGCTTGAAGCTGTGAATCAATGAGGAGGTATTGTGTCTTATGCCGCTCTTAGAGAACTCTACAATGAATGCCTCTAGGAGTTGGTCTATGCTCCTGAACTGACGCTCATCTAATGGCTGAAACCATGTAAGTGCCGTGTTCCTAAGGGTTAGACCGAAGGCATTGTACTGCGTGAACAGATCTTCCACTTGTTCAGCTCTCAAGACTTGTTTGAATTCCGCCACATGATCATAGGGATCTCCTGTGCCGTCAAAGTAATTCTTCATAGACTTAACTAGCTGTGTGGGTCTCAAAGTTCTTGTGTGCTCTCTAGGCCTTGGCAGAGGGAATCCATCTACATGTCTTTGGTTCCTGTGGGCTCTATGCATCTCAGGTTCTACCCTATTCGTCTCTGTTCTCGTTCTTTCTCTGCCCACTGGGTTGGCAAAACTTACTTCTGGTCTATCTCTACTTTTGTCTCTTTGCGTACCATGAGCTTGGGAAGTTCCAGCTCCAGGGTGACCATAGGATACATTTGATCTTGGTTGGGGGAAAATGAATTCACCCTTCCAAGTGTAGGCATGCCTATCATTTTCTGTCACCACAAAGATCCGTTCTGAAGCATGATCTAAATAGGTCACTCTGCTTGGGCTATCCGGATCCTTAAACTCATAGATCATGATATTTCCTATGTCCGTTGGCTGATTAGACTTATACCTCCAAAAGGCTTCATCAGTTTCTCGATTGAGGAGCAACTCTATGCTCTTGTTGTCTTGGGGGACCCATTCAGGCGTGATAATCCTAGTGAGAACTGATTTACCTCGAGGGGTTCTAGGTTCTGCACCCATGTTCCCTTGTTCCAGGTCCCCTAAGTCCGCTTCTGAGATTACGTTCCCAAAGTCATCTGTCCTATCAGGGTGACTAGTGACTACATATATAGTTCCTTCTTTGTCCAGGTATGCACCATTTTCAAACTTGACAGCTGGGTGCTCTAGTCCAATGGATTGGTCAGGGTTTTTAATCTGGACCACCGATCTTCCTAGGCCGTCCTCATAGATGCTAGCACCTAGTCGGTTGGTCCTAAGATATTCCAGCTGTGTTTTGTAAGGGCCTTCTACCCTGTACAAATAAGGCACACCTGAACTTCCCGTAGGTCTGTCCATGCCTTGAGACATCTCTGACTCACTGGTATCAGAGCTAGGGTAATGAGAGTGGCGACTCAACTGTTGGGCCCAAGACCTTGCAGTGTGGTTGACACTAGCCTCTGAAGACCTAAGGCTTTGTCTTTCCCTTGCTAAATGTCGTCCTGATCTAAGGTTCATATGCCTAACTGATTAGCCCAATTTTTTTCAGAGTACAACCTCGTTGCCGATTAATTGGTACCAGTGACTTGATTCTTTTTAGTTAATTATTGTGTTTATGGTCTTGTCTGATATCACGTCGTCGGAATACTTGAGTGTTCTTCGTAATTTCAGGTTGATCGTTCCACGTTAGGTTCTTTTCCTTTAGGTTATCGACAGTACAGTAACTAAGTTTTTAGCTTGAACTTGAGTTCTTTAATAGTCTTCAACTTGATAACTGCCTATCGTCGCCCTGACTTACTCCTATCTCTACTCGTTCTTAGCTTGAGCTAGGAAATGACAGAGGGAGTTGAGAATAATCCAACCTTACTTGTTGATCCCTTGCTTTATGGTGCTCAAGAACCCGGTTCTCAAGCTTGCAAGGAAACCTTGCTTTGTACGCTCTCAGCTGCTCTCAAATGACCTATAAAAGACCCACGGTTAGCTCAATGCTTATATTCAAAGGACAAAACCAACCACTTTCATTCATGTAACATAAACACACATGTGCATTCTGACTTTTAGGAAAATAATTCTAAAGACCCCTGACTTTGATCCCCCTGGGTATGGTCAACTTCAAAATACTCTATCTAAAAATCAATGCATTATCTTTATAAGAAACAGTTGAGGGCGTGTAGTATATGCTACGAGCTTTCCAACAAGCCCTAGAGCTCAAAAAATGGATCTCGTATGAAAAAGTTGTGACCGTTCAGGGTTCTAGGGTTACGACAGGGTTCAAACAGGATCACTGTGCAACAGGTTTTCCCCAAGTTGTTTTCCTAAGACTTCCCCATGTGCTCAAGAGTATAATATTTGTGACCAAAATTAGCCCAATTTTTCAATTAACAAACCTTAAAAATTTTGACTAAAATTGGCTGTCAATCGCGATGGATAGGGTTGTCAATCGCGATGGACACTCAGTCAATCGCGATGGACAGAGAATTCAGTCAATCGCGATGGACAGGGACTTCAGTCAATCGCGATGGACACCCAGTCAATCGCGATGGACAGGGGGTTGAGTCAATCGCGATGGACAGGCAGTCAGTCGCGATGGACAGAGACTTCAGTCAATCGCGATGGACAGGGACTTCAGTCAATCGCGATGGACACCCAGTCAATCGCGATGGACAGGGGGTTGAGTCAATCGCGATGGACAGGGGGTTGAGTCAATCGCGATGGACAGGCAGTCAGTCGCGATGGACAGAGACTTCAGTCAATCGCGATGGACAGGGACTTCAGTCAATCGCGATGGATACCCAGTCAATCGCGATGGACAGGGGGTTGAGTCAATCGCGATGGACAGGCAGTCAATCGCGATGGACAGGCAGTCTGTCGCGATGGACAGGCAGTCTGTCGCGATGGACAGGTAGTCTGTCGCGATGGACAGGGCTGTCAATCGCGATGGACAGAGCTGTCAATCGCGATGGACTGAAATTTTGCAAGATTTTCAAAAATTTCAGTGGGAATGTGGTGTGCAGGGTCTCTAGTCCACTGTGGTGCACTCAGATTTACCAACAAGTGAAAATTTCTGTCAATCGCGATGGACAGAAGGCGGCGACTGCGAGACAGTTTCGTCGAGTTCCGTACCTGCGCGGAAGGCTGGAGATGGTGATGTGACCTGTACCTGCAAGACAGCTCAGAAAACATGCAAAAAGCAGCACATGCAATTTCGCTCTCTCGCTCTCTCTCACAAGTGAAATGAGGGAAATGAGGTGGAGGTGGGGATATAGTCAAAAAACTGAAATTTTTGCGATGATGGAGATGGACGTGGGAGATGGTGATGATGATGATGGTGATGGAGATGGTGAAGAAAGTAAAAGAAAATCTATGAGAGTGAAGAAAATACCTACAACTCCAACGCGTCAACTCTACGTCTTACCATCACACGCTCGTCCTCAAAGCTCGATCCCCGGCAACAGCGCCAAAATTTGGTGTAGCTCAGTGATGAGTAGCACCTCCTTTAATGTCAATCCGGGAAGACGTGAGGATGGTATGAAGACCTCGAGCAAGTGGCGGCACAAGTGCGTGAGTGAGAAGCACACTAGCATGCACACACATACACACACACGCGCACACACGGTAAGACAAAGAGTGAGAATCAATGGAGCTTTTAGATTACTTTCAAAATGCTCTTTACAAGTTCGTTTCAATTACAATCTAACCTCAAAAATGAGCTCTCTAGCTCTTTTTATAGTTTTTGACTAGCTTTTGGCCCTGTCCAGACCTAGTGTCCGGCCTAGTTAAAAATTAGGTTCCAGGGCCAATTTGAGGGCTCAAACGGAGTCTAAAAAATACGAAAATTGATATGTAGGTACTTCTAAGGCTCCTCAAGCTCAAGGACTCCTTGGCTTGCACAAAATGGAGCTACAAAAATATGAAATGGTATTTACAATGATTGTTAGTGATAAGAATCACTGTTAAAGGATGTAGATTGGAAAAATTGAAGGGCCTATCTGCCAGATTTGCGTCGACTACTTTGTCTACTTACTCCTTCACCTTGTTCTGACTCTCTCCGTTGGCTTCCTTGTCTCGTCAATCCTTGGGTTCCCTGGCTTCCTTGTCTAGTCAGTCCTTGGGTGCCCATACTGCTCTCAACAGACTTAAAATTCCTTCTAGGGAATCAAATAACCTGAGAAAATGATTCATCTTGGAATCTTTTGCAATACTAGAAGGATATTTTGAAAGAAATTCTAGACTTTCAAACAATATCCAAAAACTTTTCTGATTCAATTGTGTTCATTTCTCAAGTATAAAACTATAGAATAAATATCACCTTTACCATATGGTTTCTCATTCCACTATGAAAGTTTGACTTGAACTTTCATTTACGTGATATTGATTCCTGTTCTTGAGTTTGATACAAGATTCATGATTATTGGATAATCTTTAGATGTTACTAGAGTACTTTAAACATATATTGATAATCAAAATTATGTTTAAAGTTCAAGCATCTATTGATGATTGATCCAATAGTAATGCTATTACGAACACATAACTTTGAAATTTATAGCTTGTTTAGGAAAAGTTCATGGATTTCTATTTCTTGGAACTTTATATTCCTAAATGAAAAGTGCACAATTTGATTCAAGTCATTAGGAATTTTTCTAATTTCCTAAAGATTACTTACTTTGGTTTCCTCCTGAAGCTTGAGTTAGCTTGAATGAAACCAAAAGTTAACTCTCTAAAAGAGTTCTTTCATGTCTCCAATCATCCATGCACAAACATTCTTGCTAGATTAAAAAAAAAAAGATATAATTGTTCATATGCATAAACTTGAGCATTAACTATCTTTTTCAAGCAAGAAAGAAACACGTTTTGTGCATGAAATCATTCTTTTGAAAGGAGAGATGCGCCAACAATCATTTCTTTTTTGGGCATGAACTTCTAGATGCATGCAATTGCTTGATGTATGTCCAATACTTCTATATCTGTTTAGCTTTCATTGATTTCATAGCATTTGCAATCATTCTTAAAAAATGAAGACTACTACTATGCTTCAATAATGTTTAGGTGCAAGCTACATGAAAGCAACGAATAAAGCAAGTATTGAAATGAAAACATCAACTTCAAAAATACTTATCTCCCAATTAAGCTATGTCCTTCCACTGATTCTTTGGAAGAGCCATCTTCCTTTGTGATTAGAGATCAAGAGCCAAACCCTTTGATCAAGAGCTTGCTTTGTCATGTCCTCTTCTTTGAAGAAATGAAGCCTTGCTTGGACTAGCTTGAAGAGACATGAAGACCAAAACACAATTCTTCTTGATCTAAGGTTGCTTTACTTCTTCCTTGTGATCAAAGAGCATATAAAATGTGCACTCTGCTAAAAGATGCTTCAAATTGGTTCAAGAACGAATGACTGTTAACGTAGTGGTTGAGATTAATATGTCCAAATCTAGAAGGTCCTATTTCAGTTCTTGATGTTCCTAATCTCATGAAAAGTCTACTACATGGCATGGAAGCGCCCTTGCATGGCGATGCCCATGTGGTTAGAAGAGTAGTTAATTAAGGTTGCCAACTTGACCCTTCTCTCATCGTTGCCACTGATATCGCTGAAGAAACACATGGCCAGACGATCCTAGTGCATCCAAGATGAATTCTTTGTGCTGTTAGTGAAGGATATGAGATTTGGGGTTTGTTGTTGCAACAATACAGTAATAGTCATGGCATTGAGGGTTCGAGCCTTGCACAACTACAAAAAATTACGATTGAAAATTGTGGCCACAGCTTTTTGCTTCCTTATAGATCGCTCCGAGGAGAACATGCGCACGGACAAAAATCCAAGAAGAATATTTGGATGCTTGTATTGCCTCAAGATATTAGGTATGGCAGCACTCTTCACAAACCAAACATAATATCCTTGCATGCCTGTATTAATAAAAATATGGATTGAGCATTCAATCATCTGGCTGTGGTCTAGTCGTATGAACTTTCCATGCAAATAGAAGGTCTTGGATTCGATGTCCACATTTTCCAATGCGTAATCTTGATAGCAAAGTGCTTTCAATCAGGTGGTCATGGATCAAATTCCGTTGGATTGCGAGAAACAACATACTTTTGCTTTTCTGAGCATTGCTCCGAACGGAGAGATTCACAATAACATAATGGGAACACAAATTGTGCAAAAAATAGAGAATGGTCTAGTTGCATTAATGGTGTACACCATAGAATAGTCCGGGTTTGATTCCCAAGCCCCAGCGCATGCCATTAAGTGTATAGTAGCATTTTTGCAACTCCCGATCTTGAGCTCACCCACAAGTTGCTAGAACAATCTAGGGGTAGATATTCATCGGGTACACACAGATAATGAGAAGAAGAACCCCAAGATTTCTCCATGAGAACCATTAACTAATGAAGATGATGGAGATCATGTGGAGTGTTGGAACATCAAGCTTACACTATGCTTGAGGTGGATTTGATCTACATCAAAGGCTATCGCGTCGAAAGAATATCCGTTGGAGAGTTCTTTTTCATATGCTCATTTATTGTATTTTTTGAGAATATTTTGATGGCTCATTTACCGTTGTAAAAGCCTTGAGTTGTACACATGTAAAGGTACAAATATAGGGCCAAAATCCCACGAAATTTTGGTGGTTGAAGTTGCATTCAATCAAGCAATCAATCACCTAAAAGTAGATCAATCAAGATCTTCACTTTTCCTAGATTGTAGGGAAGTGAATTGATTCCCTCAAACAACCATTCCCACCTTCATTTGAATTCAAATTCAAGTTGTAAAAGTCGTGGAACACTCCTAGAGGCTATATAAGGAGTTGAAATCACTTGTACATTACATGGAAGCAATATACATACACTTGTGACCATCATTGTCTTGCTCCTTCAATTTTCTGCATCATCTTCTTCGCCAACAGTAATCTTGCAGAGGCTGCTGCTCTCTCCTCAGAGCTCCAAATTGAGTGCAAGAGGACTCATTGGAAAGGTACCAGTGTCTAGTTTATGCCTGTAAATGTTCAAAGCATTTGGTTCAGCAGATTTGGAGAAATCTTAGTTTTTCGTCCTCGGGGTCAATCTCTGCGTATTCCTGAAAAATAGGAAGTACCACCGGTGAATGTCGCATTCATTCCTATAGCATATTTTGCTTATTCCTTATAATTTTGTGCATTCCATACACTCAACCCTATGTGTATCACTCCCATAAAAGGATTTTTTCTAATTGTAATCACGCTGGTCGCTATGGGCATTTGAAGTTCATTGTCTCTTCCATAGATAGTAAGTTTTTTGAGCTAGTCGACCCGCGAACCTATCTGTTTTGTATCGACTCATTCTCCTTGATGCTCCAAGGTACATAGTGTGTTTCTTTGCACTTATAGCATGCCTATAAGGTCTATTTGAGTCTCCAAAAGCTCAAGGGCTGGTCTTGTGCTGGTTGGCTTGACCAAACTTCATCACTTCGAAACGCACTTTTCTACCTTCGACAAGCTTCTCCAAGTTCTTTCAGTGGTATCAGAGCTAGTTCAAGATGGGTGACGGATTTCCCTCAATGATCGAGAAGCTTGATCGACACAACTACGCGGCTTGGCAAATCAGAATGGAGGCCTACTTGCAAGGTAGAAATCTTTATGGAATTGTAGCAGGTGATGAAGCTATGCCTATTCCAAGATCCAAAGGAGGACCTACACAAGAGGAGACAGATAAGCTCACACTTTGGTGCGCAAGGGATGCTCAAGCAAGGTCGTACATACTAAACTCTATCTCTGACTTTCTATTACCACATATTAGAGGATGCAAGACATCTCAAGAGACTTGGGATGCCCTGGAGACTTTCTTTTCTACTAGTACCAAAGCAAGAAAGAATCATCTTTGGAACGAGTTCAACCAAATGAAGAAGACACCTAAACAAACCATCACAGAGTTTGTTACCAAGGTCAAGGAGGTTGCGGATCAGTTAGCATCCCTTGGAGAGCTGATTGAAGAAGAGGTCATCATGAGGCAAATTCTCAACGGCATTCGAAGTGATAAGCAATGGCAATCCTTCACGACGGCTTACGATCTCATCATGGATGTGCAAACTCCAGACTTCAACATCTTTCTTGGACAACTCTTCAATCAAGAAGCCAACAATAGCATAAAGGAAGGTAACTCTTATCATGGTAGTTCAACAAGTGCTCTATATGCAGATAAGAAGGATAAGAAGCAGAAAGGCAAGAAGAAGGAAGAAGACGAAGAAGAGACTTCCCAAGCCAACTTCGCAAGCAAGAGCAAGTGGAAAGGGAAGAAGAAAGGACCAAAGCAAGACAAAGCCAAAGGTCAGAATGTTCAACCTTGTGCCATATGCGATAAGACCAACCACACCACTCAGAACTGCTGGTTCAATGGGAAGACCCAGAAAGGAAGTGGAAGAGGTGGATATGGCGGCAATAGAGGCAGAGGTGGACACAACTTCAACAACAACAATAGAAGCTATAATAGAAGGGACTACAACAATTATTCAGAAGATCAACCACATGAAGACTCATTACTTCTTATGAACCTAAGCCACAAAGAAGGTAAAGAAGATGATCATTTGTTCTACATAGATTCAGGATGCTCGAATCATGTTGCAGGCAACATTGCTCTTCTATCTGACTTGGAAAGTCCAAAGCATAGACATGAAGTGCAAACAGGGGATGACACGAAGCACAATGTGGAGAAGATTGGTAATGTCAAAGCTTCCAATGGCAGGACAAACATTCTGAGTAAGGTTCTCTATGTACCCACTATCACTAAAAACCTAATAAGTGTAGGCCAAATAGTTGAAAAAGGCTTGCAAGTTAGGTTCACCCAACATGGAGCTTTTGTGGAAGATCCATGTCAAGGCTTCAAGAAGATAGCCCGAGGTGAGAAGCATGGTAGGCTCTTTACTTTTGAAGTAGGAGATACCAGGAACATAGCTCTATTCAACTTTGGGTCTCAAACCCTAAGTGAGCTTGAAGTGTGGCATAAGAGACTTGCTCATGTGAATGAAAGAACCTTGAAGGATATATGCAGGGATCAAAGTGTTCTAGGACTGCCAAACATATCAAAGCAACACATGATCAACAGGTGTGATGCATGTCAGATTTGGAAGGCACAAAGACAACCATTCAACCACAAAGGCTACATCCACAACAACTTATTGGACTTAGTACATACAGATGTATGGGGACCAAGTCAAGAACCTTCATTGGCAGGATCAAGGTACTATGTCTCATTTATTGACGACCATAGTAGGTGGACTGTTCTATACTTTATCAAGAGTAAGAATGAAGTGTTTGATTGCTTCAAGAAGTATCTTGCGCATGTGGAGAATCATACAGGTAGATCACTAAAGAAGCTCAGATCTGATGGAGGGGGAGAATACTTCTCCAAAGATTTTGATGAGTTCTTGCAGGATAAAGGTATCAAAAGGGAAGTGACTACCAGGTACTCTCCTCAACTAAATGGAATTGCAGAGAGGAGAAACAAGACATTGGTTGGATCAGCTCGAACAATGCTTGAAGAGAAGAAGTTGCCACATTATCTATGGGCAGAAGCTATTTCAACTGCAGTGTACCTTGTCAATCGACTACCATCCAAATCACTTCAAGGTATGACTCCTTATGAAGCATGGCATGGAAGAAAACCTAGTCTTGGACATTGCAAGGTTTTTGGTTGTTTAGCTTATGTTCATGTACCATCACAAATAAGAGGTAAGCTAGATGAAAGGGCAACAAAGGCAGTGTTTATTGGATATGATTCAACTCAGATGGGTTACAGGTTCTTCAATCCTTCAACCAAGCAATTCACTACAAGTAGAGATGTTGTGTTTGAAGAACACAGGTCTTGGTATGATGAAGACAAACAAAAGGTAACACTACCATATGATCTTGATTATGACTCTCATCAATTAGGAAGCAAGCATGATACACAGGTCCAGGATCCAAGAAGTGATACAGACGATGACCAAGATGAAAGAGAAAGGGATTACAAGCTATGGAAGTCAAGAGGCAAAGCAAAGATGCAAGAGGTTGGAGAATGCTCCAAACAAGCACCTAGAAGATCAGCAAGAGAGAAGAAACAACCAGAAAGGTATGGATATGATTCCACATTTGTTACAAAGCATTCAATCTACTTGGCAAAAGACTCTATTTCAGAGGAACCCTCAACCTATGAAGAGGTAAAGGGAAACCCTAATTGGGAAAAGGCCATGAACGAAGAGATAGATGCATTGAAGGAAATGGACACTTGGGATTTGGTTCCAATGTCGCCGAATCAAAAGGTAATTGGTTGCAGATGGGTATATAAAGTTAAAAGAAATTCAGATGGATCAGTTTGCAGGTACAAGGCAAGATTAGTTGCCAAAGGATGCTCACAAACTCATGGTATAGACTATGAGGAAACATTCTCACCAGTTGCAAAGATGACTACAATCAGGACATTGATAAGTGTAGCTGCTGCAAGGAATTGGAGACTCCTCCAACTTGATGTGAAAAATGCATTCTTAAATGGTTGGATAAGTGAAGAGGTATACATGTCACAACCACCAGGTTTTGAAAACCCTAATCATCCATCTTATGTTTGCAGACTTAAGAAAGCATTGTATGGATTGAAACAAGCTCTAAGAGCTTGGAATTACAGGTTGGTTACATATCTTCAAGACCAAGGGTTCAAAGCTAGCAGCTCCGATCCTTCTCTATTCATCAAAAGGGATCACAATGAGGTTATCTATCTATGTGTATATGTAGATGATATTATTGTGACAGGTGATGATCTAAATGGCATTCAAAGGATCAAGAGACACATGCAAGAGGAGTTCAAAATCAGTGACCTAGGTGAGCTCACATATTTCCTAGGTATGCAGGTGATATATACAGATGAAGGAATGTATTTGACTCAAAGAAGATACATTCAGGATCTTCTTCCCAAGTTCAAAATGGAGAACACTAAACCTGCAGGTACACCTTTGGAGATGAATCATAAACTTAGTGTTTATGAAGGTGAGAAAATTGAAGACATAAAAGAGTATCAAAGCTTGGTAGGTAGCTTGATATATGCTACTCACACAAGGGCAGACATCTCATATAGTGTGGGAGTGCTTAGTCAGTTCATGCACTCACCAAGAAGACCACACATGGATGCGGCTAAGAGAGTACTTAAGTATCTCAAAGGTACAATCAACGAAGGTATATTCTATCCTTACTCTTCCGATTTGGATATCAAAATCTACTCAGATGCAGATTGGGAAGGAGCTAAGGATGATAGAAAAAGTACATCTGGTTACTTAGCATTTGCAGGTTCGAAGCTAGTGTCATGGAGTTCCAAGAAGCAACCAACAATTGCTTTATCCTCAACTGAAGCAGAGTACAGAGGCTTGACCATAGCAACTCAAGAGGCAATATGGTTAAAAGCATTGTATACAGATTTGGGACTTGTGAGTTCCAAACCTCACATATTTGGAGATAATGTAAGTTCCATGCATCTAGCGGCAAATCCTATTTTTCATGCGAGAACCAAGCATATAGAAGTCCATTATCACTTCATCAGGGAGAAGCTCATGGCAAAGGAGATCGACATTTCTTTTGTTCCAACTGAAAAACAAGTAGCAGATATGATGACGAAGGCACTTGATGGAATAAAGCTTTGTAGATTCAAAGCTATGGCAGGTATTCAACCTATCAGAGAATGAAGACTCAAGCATACTTTAGCTTGAGGGGGAGCTGTTGGAACATCAAGCTTACACTATGCTTGAGGTGGATTTGATCTACATCAAAGGCTATCGCGTCGAAAGAATATCCGTTGGAGAGTTCTTTTTCATATGCTCATTTATTGTATTTTTTGAGAATATTTTGATGGCTCATTTACCGTTGTAAAAGCCTTGAGTTGTACACATGTAAAGGTACAAATATAGAGCCAAAATCCCACGAAATTTTGGTGGTTGAAGTTGCATTCAATCAAGCAATCAATCACCTAAAAGTAGATCAATCAAGATCTTCACTTTTCCTAGATTGTAGGGAAGTGAATTGATTCCCTCCAACAACCATTCCCACCTTCATTTGAATTCAAATTCAAGTTGTAAAAGTCGTGGAACACTCATAGAGGCTATATAAGGAGTTGAAATCACTTGTACATTACATGGAAGCAATATACGTACACTTGTGACCATCATTGTCTTGCTCCTTCAATTTTCTGCATCATCTTCTTCGCCAACAGTAATCTTGCAGAGGCTGCTGCTCTCTCCTCAGAGCTCCAAATTGAGTGAAAGAGGACTCATTGGAAAGGTATCAGTGTCTAATTGATGCCTGTAAATTTTCAAAGCATTTGGTTCAGCAGATTTGGAGAAATCTTAGTTTTTCTGCCTCGGGGTCAATCTCTGCGTATTCCTGAAAAATAGGAAGTACCACCGGTGAATGTCGCATTCATTCCTATAGCATGTTTTGCTTATTCCTTATACTTTTGTGCATTCCATACACTCAACCCTATGTGTATCACTCCCATAAAACGATTTTTTCTAATTGTAATCACGCTGGTCGCTATGGGCATTTGAAGTTCATTGTCTCTATCATAGATAGTAAGTTTTTTGAGCTAGTCGACCCGCGAACCTATCTGTTTTGTATTGACTCATTCTCCTTGATGCTCCAAGGTACATAGTGTGTTTCTTTGCACTTATAGCATGCCTATAAGGTCTATTTGAGTCTCCAAAAGCTCAAGGGCTGGTCTTGTGCCGGTTGGCTTGACCAAACTTCATCACTTCGAAACGCACTTTTCTACCTTCGACAAGCTTCTCCAAGTTCTTTCATGGAGATCTCCATGGGAGCTTGAGAAAAAAGTGAAGGTCTCTCACAAGGTCTCCATGGGAGCTTGCCTAGAGCTCTAATACCAATGTAAGAAACTAACAATTATGACCACCACGTGCTAGAGAAATGACTCTCCTCCCAACCTTATGCCTACAT
The DNA here is from genome assembly GCA_020310875.1 of Ceratopteris richardii. Taxonomy (NCBI): domain Eukaryota; kingdom Viridiplantae; phylum Streptophyta; class Polypodiopsida; order Polypodiales; family Pteridaceae; genus Ceratopteris; species Ceratopteris richardii. The sequence goes on from CM035435.1 coordinate 71,611,088, forward strand.
ATATAGCTGCTCAAATCAACGAGGAACACAAATGTAACTAAAGTCCACAAGTGCATGTGCAATCTCCTCCACTCCTTTCTTATCTACCACTAGAGTCTACTATTGGCTGGAGTGATCTCGACCACTTCTTTAGTACCTTCCAGTAGAGTTCACTAGTGGTTTGTGTACTTGCCACTCGAGTTAAGTCTCCTTGGACTCAAGTTAAGTCACATTAACTTGAGTTAGAAAGCTCTAGAGCTCTTTGGGAAAAACTCTCTCCCCCCATGGGGATTGAACCCAAGACCTCCTCCTTGACAACCTTGAGACTTAACCACTAGGCTAAATGGATCACTTGTTTAAGAGAGCACATGGACTTACTTAAGTCTAGTCTCGAGATCTTTGGCCATACACATGAGTGACGAAACGGTGCCTGATTTCATATCTATCCAAACTGGTCAGACCCTTAGATCATAGACTTACTTTATTTCAATTGTATCCCATGGGTTACATCAAGAATGCTTTATAAGAAAAAATTATTCCTAGAAGACTTGTAATACCACCATATGAAATAACCAATATCAGGGCATCTCTAGTAGCCAATGTAGCAATGTAGTACCTATTCTCCAAGCATTCTTCAATTATGAAGTAGTGGAATTGCAATATACCATGGTGGATTCCCCTTTTGTGTGAACTGTGTGACAATGCCCTCACAATAGAAACCCAAGATCTGGACGATATACTAGGGTGCTCTGCATTGCCCTATAGAATATACAAAAACCTTGATAATACAGAGAGACCTTGAACACAAATTCCATAGGTTTTGCAAATGTGATCAAACTCTCAGTCTATGGTTAGCCATGCCACTTTATGTTTTATTAAAGAACATATATGATAGTATCTAATGGCAATTTGGCCTTTCACATGGAAACTAACTATAACAATCTTCCACCAAAGGCCAATATAGCCAAAGTGAATGTGGGAGGAAAATGAAGAATGATAGAGAATACCTTAGTGAAGGTATACAAACTATACATCCAACTTGGTGGACATGTCACATAGTGTATAAGTAAATGCAAGATTATGAATCATGTAAGCCACATCAATTTACAACATTTTCGAAAGTTATCGTATTGTAGAGATTTATTCAAAGCATCTGCACATTTTCTTGGGTATAACCTTTTCAAGAATAATGCACTCATTGGCTAAGTAGTCTCTAATGAAGTGATACCTCACCTCAATGTGCTTCATCTTTTTATTATAGAACTTTTTTGTAGCCAATACAATAACATCCTAAGTATCACTAAGCAAACAAGGTATATGTTGAGGTATCCCCATATCACAAGCAAGGAAAGAAAGCCATGATGCCTCCTTGCATACCTCACTAGCTACAATGTACTCTCTTTTTGTTTTGGAAATAACTATAGATTCTTGAAGAAGAGATCCCTAATAGATAGAACCTCTAGTAAAGTGGATATTGTACCTTGATGTAGATTTTGATTGTCTATGCAACTATCATCATCAGAATCAGTGCAACCAATAATGGATGGCTCTCCTATACCCAATCATAGACACTTGTCCTTAGTGCTATTCACATATTTCAAGATCATCTCGACTTCTTTCCTTTGCTTCTATTTAGGATTGGACATATTTATTCTACCTACAATGCCCATTGTATATGTAGTGTGTGGTCTTGTAGCTACGCTAACATACATGAGACTACCAATAGTAGACTCATAAGGAATTTCGGTCATGAATTCCTTTTCCTTATTTGGTTTGGGTAAAACATCCTTGTTGAATTTAATATATTTAGGTAAAGGTTTACCTAATGCCTTTCCAACCTACATATTGAATATGTGAAGTACTTTGGATATGTACTAAATTTGAGACAAGTATATGCATATTTTACTAATTCCATATCAAATGAC
>CM035435.1:71617991-71640491 GCA_020310875.1 Ceratopteris richardii
TAAATGTATATGTATATGTATATGTATATGTGTATGTATATGTATATGTATATGTATATGTGTATGTATATGTGTATGTATATGTGTATGTATATGTGTATGTATATGTGTATGTATATGTATATATATATGTCTATGTATATGTATATATACGTCTATGTATATGTATATGTATATGTGTATTGTTGGCAGCAGTCAAGGATCTTAAGGACTCACAAGACAAGGAAGTCAACGAAGGGAGTCGGAGCGAAGAGAAGGTACAAGCAGACAGAGTAGTCAAAGAAGATCTGGCAAGTAGGCCATCTAAAGTTTTCATGCATCAAAGAGGTGGGCACACAAGAAGAAGGAGCAAGTAGGGAGCTCCAGGAAATGTATGTCAAACTGTTAGAAGAAATCCCTACAAAAATATTGATTTTCATCACTAAAAACCATTGTAAATATCATTTCATATTTTTGTAGCTCCATTTTGTGCAAGCCAAGGAGTCGTTGAGCTTGAGGAGCTTTAGAAGTACCTACCTATCAGTTTTCACATTTTTTAGACTCCGTTTGAACCTGCAAATAGGCCAGAGAACCTAATTTTTAACTAGGTCGGACACTAGGTCTGGACAGGGCCAAAAACTAGTAAAAAACTATAAATAGAGCTAGAGAGCTCATTTTTGAGGTTAGCTTGTAATAGAATTGAACTTGTATGAGCCTTTTGGAAGTAATCTAAAAGAACTCCATTGTCTTCCTCTTTGTTCTTGCCGTGTGTGCGTGTGTGTGTGTATGTGTGTGCATGGTCGTGTGCTTCTCACTCACGCACTTGTGCCTTCACTTGCTCGAGGTCATCATACCATCCCCATGTCTTCCCTGATTGACATTAAAGGAGGTGCTACGCATCACTCAGCTACACCAAATTTTGGCGTCGTTGCCGGGGATCGAGCTTTGAGGACGAGCGTGTGATGGTAAGACGTAGAGTTGTGACATTGGCGTTGTAGGTAATTTCTTTACTTTTTCTTATTCTTCTCCTTTTTACTTCATCATCATCATCACAATCCCTATCCTCACCATCTCCCACCTCCATATCCATCATCGCAAAAATTTCAGTTTTCGATCATATCACCTTCTCCCCTCCATTTCCCTCATTCCACTTGTGAGAGAGAGCTAGAGAGTGATTTGTGTGCACTCTTTTTGCATGTTTCTTGACATTTCTTGCAGGATCTGGCCATCCCACCATCTCCAGCAGGCTGCGCAGATACGAAAAAGCTCAAAACTGTCTCTGTGTCGTCGACCTCTCGACAGAAAAATCGTCTATTTGGTAAAACAAAGTACACCATAATGATGCACATGATGAGCACATCCTAAATCACTAAACACAGTAAAAAAATTCCAAGTTTCTCTGTCAATCACGACCGATAGACCTGTCAATCGTGACCGACAGACCTGTCAATCGCGACCGACAGACGTGTCAATCGCGATCGACAGACCCCACGACCGATCGACTGCCACGTAGGATTCAGTCAATCGCGATTGCCACTATCGATTGCGATCAACTGAAAGTTGACGATTGACACAAAAATTCGCGTAACCACGTGTCCATTGCGATGGACCGAACCCCGATTGACTGAAATCACGGCGAAAATCTCGAAAAAAGTGTCGATCATGATTGACACCATCGATCGCGATTGACAGGACTCACGACCGACTCTGTCAATCGCGATTAACACTGTCGATCGCGATTGACGTGTCGATCGCGACCGACAGGCCCCGACGGACACCTCTGACAATCGCGATTGATAGACCTGTCGATCGCGATTGATAGGCTTTTTCGGCCAAATTTTAGGGGTTTTTTGTTCCAAGTTTTTGGGGGTAAATTTTAGGCATACTTACCAAGGAATTAGTGATTTGTGAGGTTCCGACACTTGTAGCTTGAGATAAAATCTTGTTTTCCTAATGACCTATTTTACCCTGTTTTAACCCTAGACCCCTGAACTGTCATATCTTCCTCATACGAAATCCGATTGTTGTGATTCTGATTATTAGACATACTATTTTGAAGTAACTATACCTAGGGGGAAGAAAAACTAAGGGGTCTTCAGGATTGTTTTCCATAAAGCCAAAAGAACAGTTGATCTTTGAATTACATGAATGAAAGTGAATTTTTTGTGTCCTTTGAATCTGAGACTTGAGCTAACTTTGGGGACTCTTAGAGGTCCATTGAGAACACTTGAGGGCATCCAAAGCAAGGGCTTTTCGCAAGCTTGAGAACTGGGTTCTTGAGCACCATAGAGCAAGGGATCAGCAAGTAAGGTTGGAATATTCTCAACTCCCTCTGTCCATTCCTAGCTTAGGCTAAGTGCGAGTAGTGCTAGACGTAAGTCAGGGAAACAATAGGCATAAGGCAAGTCAAAGACTATCTAAGGAATTAAGTTCAAGTCAAGAGATAACCTGTGTGTGACCGATAACTATAAAGGAAAAGAACCTAACATGGAACAATCAACTTAAAGTGCGGAACTTAATTCAAGTATTCCTGACGATGTAATATCAGACAAGATTATAAACACGATAATCAACTAAAAAGAACCAAGTGACTGATACAAATTGATCAGCAACGAGGCTGTACCTCGGGTAAAAGTTTGGATTGTTTAGTTAGGCATATGAACCTTAGATCAGGACGACATCTAGGGAGAGATAGACAGAGTCTTAGGTCTTCAGAGGCTAGTGTCAATCATACTGCTAGGTCTTGGACCCAGCAGTTGAGCCACTATTCGCACTACCCTAGCTCTGAAACTAGTGAGTCTGAGATGTCTCAAGGTATGGAGAGACCTACAGGAAGTTTAGGAGTGCCATATTTACATAGGGTAGAAGGCCCTTACAAGACACAACTCGAATACCTTAGGACCAACCGATTAGGTGCTTGCATCTATGAGGATGGCCTAGGAAGATCTGTGGTCCAGATTAAAAACCGTGACCAATCCATTGGACTAGAACATCCAGCAGTCAAGTTTGAAAATGGAGCTTACTTGGACAAAGAAGGAACAATATACGTAGTCACCAGTCACCCAGATAGGACAGACGAGTTCGGAAATGTGATCCCAAAAACAGACTTAGAAGACCTAGAGCAAGGAAACATGGGTGTAGAACCTAGAACCCCTCGAGGCAAATCAGTTCTCACTAGGATTATCACACTAGAGTGGATTCCCCAAGACAATAAGAGCATAGATCTACTCCTGAACCGAGAGACTGATGAAGCCTTTTGGAGGTATAAATCTGATCAACCAAATGAGGTAGGAACAATCACGATATATGAGTTCAAAGATCCTGATAGCCCAGGCAGAGTGACCTACTTAGATTACGCTTCAGAGAGGATCTTTATGGTTACAGAACATGATAGGCATGCTTACACTTGGAAAGGTGAATTTATTTTCCCCCACCCAAGGTCGAATGTGTCCTTTGGTCACCCAGGAGCTCGAACATCCCAAGCTCATGGAGCTCAAAGAGATAGACATAGAGATAGACCGGAGGTAAGCTTTGCCAACCCAGTGGGAAGAGAAAGAACGAGAACGGAAACAAATAGAGCAGAACTTGAGGAACTTAGAGCCCCAAGGAACCAAAGGAATGTGGATGAATGCTTTCTACCAAGACCTAAAGAGCACATGAGAACTTTGAGACCGACTCAGCTAGTTAAGTCCATGAAGAACTACTTCGATGGCACAGGAGACCCATATGATCATGTGGCCGAATTTAGGCAAGTCTTGAGAGCTGAGCAAGTTGAGGACCTATTCACGTAGTATAATGCCTTTGGTCTAACCCTTAGGAACACAACCCTTACGTGGTTTCAACCATTGAATGAGAGACAGTTCAGGAGCATAGACCAACTCTTAAAGGCTTTCATCACTGAATTCTCTAAAAGTGGCATAAGGCATAATACTTCCTCATTGATACATAGCTTCAAGCAGACCCCTCAAGAGACCGTGAGACTTGCAAGAAGAAGGTTTAGGCAATATCTTGAGAGATGCCCTGATCTTGAGTTACCCACACCAGCCAAACAAGTGGCTTTATTCCTAGATGGACTGCTAAGCACAAAGTTGAGATCATATGTGTACTTGAAAGACCCTAGGACCATAGAAGAGTGTGTATGCATGTGCATTGATATCAAGGATAACCTAGGGGAGGAGTTGGAGGTTTCAAAAATCTACAGAGATTCAGATAGGTCTACTAGCCTCTCTTCCATGCAATCCACATCAATTGAGGAACTCGCGGAGAAAGTAGCTCAAAAACTAGGTGTCACTAGCAAACAAGTCCCAAGGTTTGCCCCAGTAAAGAGGTGCTATACTTGTAGTGGTGACCATATGGCGAACGTATGTCCCATCATGGCTCAACCCCAAGTGAACCCTAGTAGCCAATATTGCACCATAGAATGGAGATACACAAATCACACAGCACAAGACTGCCCATACAATAAGCAAGCAGTTAGGCAATCCTACCCTCAGCTCTATCCACAACAGGGAAGATACCACAACCAGTACCCTCCACAGCAATATGGCAGACCACAGCAATCCTATCAACAACCCTACCAAAACCAACAAAGGCCTCAACCTCTGTTAGCTCAACAACCTCCAACCCCAACCAATGTGATCCCAATAAAATATGCAGCTATAGAGGAGAACCTAAATAGAGCTATAGTCCTAGTAACACCATTGCTTTATGAAAGTAACCCAAGTGACCATAGCTTTGATTCTACACATATTGAAAGCCCCCAGGCTTACTACATGCAGTCTCCTGAGCATGGTGAATCTTACTATAGTGAAGAACCGAGTGAACCTAGTTGGGAGCCCGAGTATGCAAATGTCATGTATGCAAACCCCAACTCTAGACCTCAACCTAGGCAAGTAAGACCCCCATTCCCTAGAGGACCATGCTACAGATGTCAAGGAGATCACCTCATTCGTGATTGCCCCATGCCTGCACCTACACAACCCCAACCAGTAACGATCCAGGGCTTTTGCGAAGATTGTGGAAAGGAGCATATGTTACGAGATTGCCCAAAGAATCCCAATAATATGCCAAAAATCACTCCTATTAACGTTATTGGGTTAGTAGTAGACTTTACAGGAAGTGTGACTTCCACTGCACTAGTACACGTAGTCACTAGTGTTGGGATGGATGGATGGATACTCCAAGACATTGAGTAGGTACTGCTAAACCTGCTTTGTACCAGCCCTCTTTTGCTTCAGAGTTGATAACTAGACCTCCTTAGCTTTCCAATGACACCATAAAATGCCCTATGTCCTTTGGAAATAGTGTGTGCAATGATTGAATCAAAACAAATAACTTTGGAAGTCACAAACTCAAGAAAACCTTCTATTTTGTCTTGACACCTGCTGAGTATTTTTCTCAGTGTGACCAGCACAGTAGGAATTGGAAAAATTCCTTTTAGGGGTATCTAATTAGCTTAGTGAGCTACCTATTCCAAGTGGAATGATGTAAAATGATAAACTATGCTAAGAGAAATCAATTTAGCAAGTTAAGCTATACCCCTGACTTTTTAGGACTGTAGCAGAAAATGACCAGAGTTCACCTCGACGCAGATTTCTCCAAAATGGCTGAATAGAATGTCTTCAAGCCTTGATAGCATGTAGATTACTTCAAGCTGAATCCAACAAGCTTTGAATCACTGAATTGGCTGAAGAATTGACCGCGATATGCCCTTGACAAGTTGACAGACGTTTGAGTAGACTAACAGAGAATACAGAGATGGATAAAGTGAATGTATGTATTAATGAACATTTGTATACAACTCCATTGGCATGTATATCATTGCCAAATAGTGTAGAGAGGTATGGGCTTAAGTGTAGACCTCACACACTCAGAAATCAGTAATGCTAGCCTCGGGAGTGCTCTCTCTTGCCCGCGACTTTTCATGTCCATTTTTTATAGGAATGAGTAAAAAATTTGAATTCAAATTCAAACTTTTGGCTCCCTATGATCAAGCTCCTAAATGCTTGGAGATATTCTCTCAATCAAACAACTAATTTTTTCCACGAATCCTTTTGGTAGGTGATTACAATAGATTCCAAGTCAATTTGACCTTTACAATGAGGTGAAGTGGTAATTAACCACTAGCATATGTTCCTATGCTTCTTCATGTATATATAGACTTCAATGCATTCTTTGAGCCAAATGTGTAGGCTTGTAATTTAAATCAATAGCTCCCCCTCAAGCCAAACATTTTGGCTTAAGTCTTCATCTTCAATCTTCAAGTATATCCTGCAATCCAATCATGGATTTGAACCTGCAAAGTTTAGTTCCATCCAAAGCTTTAGTCAACAAATCTGCACATTGCATGTTGGTTGATACATAGGTAAGTTGAATGTCCTTGCTTATCAATTTCTCTCTCACATAATGGTAATGGACTTCTATGTGTTTGGTCTTAGCATGATAAATAGGATTAGCTGCAAGGTGAAGAGAACTTGTATTATCTCAAAAGATAATTGGTGACCTAGTATATAATCCCAATTTTGTATACAAAAGCTTAATCCAAATTGCTTCTTGTGTGGCATTAGCTAGTCCTCTATACTCTGCCTCTGTGGAAGACAAAGCAATAGTAGGTTGCTTCTTTGAAGACCATGAAATTGTTTGTCACCTGCAAAAGAGATATATCCAGAAGTGCTCCTCCTATCATCCTTGCATCCTGCCCAATCTGCATCTAAATAAATTTTGATACCAATATCTAAAGTGTAAGGGAAATACAAACCATGGTTCTGTGTACCCTTGAGATACTTCAAGATTCTCTTGGCAGCCTCTAAGTGAGGTATCCTTGGCTTGTGCATAAATTGACTTAGCACACTAACTCCATATGCAATATTTATCCTTGTTAAGGTAGCATAGTTCAAGCTACCCACCATGCTTTGATAACCTATAATGTCCTTGACTTCATCACCTTCATGGGCACTTAGCTTTAGGTTTACCTCCATTGGAGTGCTTGCTACTTTAGCATCCTGCAAGTGAAACTTCTTCAACATATCCTGTACATACTTTTTCTGAGTGATATATATCCCTGAATTAGTGTAGACTAATTCAAGTCCCAAAAAATATTTCAATAGACCAAGATCATTGATCTTGAACTCCTTCATCATTTGACTTTTGATATATCTGATTCCATTGACATCATTACCTGTAATGATGATGTCATCAACATAAACACAAAGGTATATTACCTTTGAATTACTTCTCTTAATAAACAAAGAAGTATCTGCCTTGCTCATGAAAAATCCTTTGTCTTGGAGGTATGTGGTTAACCTATAATTCCATGCCCTAGGTGCCTGCTTCAATCCATATAAAGCCTTTTTTAATTTGCAAACATATGTTACCTTCTTGGGGTCCTCATAGCCAGGAGGTTGTGACATATATACCTCCTCTGAAATCCATCCATTCAAGAAATCATTCTTGACATCCAATTGGTACATATTCCAATTTTTTGATGCAGCCACACTTACCAATACTTTGATGGTTGGCATCTTGGCCACTGGTGAAAATGTCTCCTCATAGTCAATGCCTTGGGTTTGTGCAAAACCCTTGGCTACCAATCTGGCTTTGTACCTATTGATTGTGCCATCAGAATTTCTTTTAAGCTTATAGATCCATCTCGATCCTATTACCTTCATTGAGTCCTTCTTAGGTACTAACTCCCATGTGTCACTCTCTTTGAGAGCATCAATCTCCTCATCCATAGCTTCTTTCCATTCTGATTTGGTAATTGCTTCTTCATATGATCCTGGTTCTTCATTTGACAAATCTTTGGCTAGATAAATAGAATGTTTAGTAACAAGAGATGTATCATACCCATATCTGATAGGTTTCTTGCTTTCTCTTTGTGATCTTCTAAATGGTTGAGTTGAGGATTCAGGTATGTCTTCAAGCTTCTTCATCTCCATTTTGCCTTTGGACTTCCATGCTTTGAATTCTTCAAGATTGATAGTGTCTTCATCCTCTGAACTTGAGGCTTCATTTTGAGTAGGTTCCTCCTTTGTAAGACTTGGAAATTCCTCTTCCAAATCATAGGGTAATTTGACCTTCCTGCATTCATTCTCATACCAAGAATCATTTTCATCAAAGACAACATCTCTGCTTACCATAAATCCTTTATTGATAGGATTATAAAACCTGTAACCTTTTTTATTTAAATCATACCCAATAAAGATGCATTTTTCAGCCTTTGGGTCTAGCTTACCTCTTATCTAAGAAGTGTGTACATATGCTACACATCCAAATATTTTGCAATTGTCAAGTGAAGGTCTCTTACCATGCCATGCTTCATAGGGTGTCATGCCATCAAGAGATTTAGATGGTAACCTGTTTATGAGGTAAGTGGGAGTAGGAACACTCTCTGCCCATAGATAGTTAGGTAACTTTTTCTCATTAAGCATAGATCTAGCTGTCTCAACAATTAGCCTATTTCTTCTCTCAGCTACCCCATTCTCTTCAGGAGAATACGTTGTGGTTATCTCTCTTTTGATGCCTCTGTCCTGCAAGAAGTCTTCAAATTCATTGGAGAAGTACTCACCTCCTCCATCTGACCTTAGCCTCTTCAAATTTCTTCCTGTCTGATTTTCAACTAATGCAAGATATTTTTTAAAGCAATTAAATACCTCATCCTTGTGCTTCATGAAGTATAATACAGTCCATTTGCTATAATCATCAGTGAAAGACACATAGTACCTTGATCCTGAGATTGAGGGGTCTTTGCTTGGTCCCCATGCATCTGTGTGTACAAGCTCTAGGTAGTCTTCATGCATGTATCCTTCTTTGAGAAGGGTAACCTGTGAGACTTCCCAAATTGACAAGCACCACACTTATAAATCATATGTTGCTTGGATACATTAGGTATCCCAAGCACACATTGATCCCTGCACATTTGTTTCAAGGTTCTTTCTCCTATGTGCCCTAACCTTTTGTGCCAAATCTCAAGCTCTGAAAGTGTTTGATGTTTATAACAGTATACTGCAATATTCTTTGTATCTTCCAACTCAAAAGTGAAAAGTCTACCTGATTTTTCTCCTTTAGCAATCCTCTTGAAACCATGTCTTGGATCGTCCACATATGCTCCATATTGGTTGAATCTAACCTGCAAACCTTTCTCCACAATCTGACCAACACTCATCAAATTTTTGGTAATGGTTGGTACATAGAGTACCTTGCTCAATAAATTCTGATTTCCATCACAAGTCTTAACATTTCCAACTTTAACTATAGAATGCTTTGTGTCATCACCTGTTTGGACTTGGTGCTTACCTTTTGGTTCCTCAAGATCAGAGAGTAATGCTACATTGCCAGCCACATGATTTGAGCATCTTGAGTCAATGTAGAATAGGTGGTCATCATTTGTACCTGACTTTTGTTCATGATCAGAAGAGAGTCATCTTGCTCCTTTGTGTAGTTGTTGTAATCCTTCCTGGATTTGAATCCTCCTTGGTCGTTGCCATTGTAATTATTGTTGTAGTTGTTGTAATTATTGTTGTAGCCTTGGTGATGGTTGAATCTACCTCTTGACTGTGAAAAGCCACCTCTTTGGTATCCTCTTCCTCTCTGATTCTTGTAATTCCTGAAACACTCATCTGTAGTATGATTTGATTAACCACAAATGTTGCATGGTGAGGAGTTATAGGATCTCCCCCTGAGTTGCCAGTTGCTTTAGTAGGTCATCTCTTTCTCTTTCTAATGTTGTGTGGGCTTCCAAGAGGTCGGCATGGGTTTCCAACACAATTTGCATATTCTCCGAGGGGATGGCCTTGAAATTCTCTAGGTCGATCTCATGCAGGTAATCTTCCATTGCTGCTTCCAGGTTTTCTTTGTTCTGTTTCTGCAGTCTTTTATTCTCTTCGAGTGCTGTGGACATGTGCTTTCGTAATAAGGCGAGATTGCATTAAAGCTTGAGATTGTCTGTGATCTGAGCGTGTAACATGTTATCGAGTTGTTGTTTCTCTTCAGTATCTAACTAGGGTGGATTGGCAACTAATTGATCATGTTGTGCTTGCAATATAGTATACTGCTGTTGTAATAGCCACTTCTCCTTCTCTAAATCAATGAATCTTGCTTGGAGCATTTCATGGTCTCTAAAGAGGCTTGTATGTTGTGCGTCTAGGTGCTGCTAATGCTGTTGTAGTTGAGACATACACTAGTACATATTATTAAATACATTATTAATGGGAGTGGATGCGGGAAAGGTGTTGAATGTAGAAGGGAAGGGAAAAGGGAATGGGAGCATGTATGATGTGCTTGAAAAGGGTGAAGTTGGTGGTGGGGGAATGGGAGATTGTGGACGTATGGGGGGAGGGAGGGGTGCGGAGGTGGGTGATATGTCCATGAAATCAAAAGGGGATGCAGTCGTGGGAGTGATTGTGAACATGGGAATTGTGGGTGCGGTGATGTTGGTGAAGGTGTAAAGTGGTGTGTGTAGTTGTGAGTATGAACCGCCACGAAGTGTGATCAGGGGAACGGGGTTGTCCGTGGCTACAGTTAGAATTACAGAGTCAGTGGTAGTGTAAACAAGAGAGGTGGTGATCGGTTGTTTAGGTTGTGTGGGTTGACTAACGGTCTGTGCTTCAGTATGGGAAGTGGACCGTGAGGCAATTACAGTAGTGGTTTCACTGGTTGTGGGAGGTGAAAGTGGTGGAGTTGGAGGGAGAGGGGGTAAGGGGGGTGACGGGGGTGCACTGGATGTATGGGCTTCCTTAGTATCATGAATGGTATGAGCTGTGCCCGTGGTTGTGGATGTGGCGCCCTGTGGTTCTGATACTAATACATTCATTTGTTTTCTTGATCGAGGGGGGCGTCTACCATATCGTCGTTCCGATCTTCGTGAATATGCGAGAGTGGTATGCACCATCTGAGGTACCCCCAACACATCAGCTATCAGGTCAAGGGTTGCTCGGTATTCCTCGTCCACACCTTCCTCCTCAAGGATTTGGTTCATGAGGGCTTTTCCTGCTGCTAGGGACAGTTTGTGTTGTTCTTGAACTCGGTTGATGGTATCATACAGCTTTTTCAATTGCTTCGTATAAGCTGGAGCACCCTCAAGTTCCTGTAGAACTTCTTGCTCGTATTCCTGCTCTTCTTCGTCGGACAGTCCTTCTCGTTCCTCCTCTTGCTCCTCTTCCTCATCATCATCCACTTCGACTACTTCTAGTTGGATTGGATGGGGTTGTTCTGTGACTGTCTGCTGGCTGCTTGCTTGCTCTGCCTCCACTTCTAAATTTGTAGCATTGATTATTCTGGCTACCTCTTTATAAGTTAGATCTTCCAATGTAAAGCCATGAGGAAACTCTAAGTCGGTTGGTATAGGTGGAAACACCAGATTCGGTCCGTCTGTGCTATGTCTTGGTAATTTGATAGTGAAGGGTTGCACACGTCTTGGAAGCCGTGGAGTTGTCTTTGGTGTCAGTGTCGCACCGCGGGCCTGTGCATAGGGCATCTGAACTATGCCTCTCATTTTCTTGGATGGAGGCCCTGCGGTGGATAGTCTACGTTGGAATTCTTGCACCCTGGTCCAAATAAGTGCCCTTTGAATTGGCACATCATATGCCAAGCATCTATAAACAATCCTTGTGAGAGCACAACATCCATATAGTACTGATTTTTGCTTCTTATACCACCATTGATGAGCCAAGTGTATCTGGTCGATAATCCAATGCGGCATGTTGATTGTCAAAGCAAAGGCGTTTGCTAAGTACAGACTGAACCATATCTTCTTGGGCGGCATTGTGAACCTCTCTTGAGCGGGGAATGTGAAGTGCTGCATGCACATCCGAAGATGAACGGCAATAGTAGGTGTCATTTCCACCATGTCCTTTAGTTTCGTCAGATTCCTGTTCTTCATGTTGTCGAGGACCATAGTCTCTTTCTCGGTGGGAATATGCATACCTTTCATGTCAAGAGCTTCCCTCACCAAGTTGTTCGTCAATTTGAACCGCTTTAGCTCATTGCCCCTTGTGAGAGATGGGAGGACAAAGGTGTTGTATCCCTTTTTCTCTTTGCTCGGAGTGAGGGTGCTAATCAAATACGAGCACCTTAGAAAGTCGGGCTTTGGCAATTGGGCTTTGAAGTAATCGTATAGTCCCGCCTTCTTCCATATCGGTTTCAGCCCTTCATTATTTTGAAGTCTCTCAAATTCCCTGGTGAAGAAGTGATACTTGCCCCAGCGCCCGTTGAACTCTATCTCTGCCTCCCACAGGTACGTGCCTTCTCCCAGAGGTCCTACCACCTCACTGAACCAATATGAGTTTTTGCTGACTAGCATTGTATGCCCCTGTGGAGGATTCTAAATCGGTATAGCATGTAATGCTCTCAATGCCATTGGGCGCTCCTTCAATTCCTCCTCAATGGGAAGACTTTCAATGTCCATGATTTGAGGGCTGGTGCCTACTTGGGAGCTAGTTCCTGCAACCTCCGCCATATTGAAGGGACTGGTCACCGGTTCTGTAAGAATACACAAATGAATGTTAACATTGCAAATGGACACCAAGTGGTCACTTGTCCCCGTTACAACATTAACATGAGGTTTTAGTGATATGTTAGTTAGTCAGTGAGTGCTTGGTGGTTGTGGGTGTGGTTAGTGGATGGATTGTCCTAAGAGCTAAATGGAAATTTGTAGTGTGAGAATGATGCAGTTAGTAGGTGGCGGTGAATTTACAAATGGGGTTGGGGGGTTTGTTACATGCTTTGGGCTGCCAAACAAACAGAATGGCTGTTGGTCTTGATTATGTGGAGACTCTAGAGGGCTTTATAAGAGTGTCTGCTTGGAAATGAGGCTTTTTAGGGACCCATTTACAAGTGATTCTACTTGTGCCCATGGGAGAATATGTGTTCGTGCATGATGCATAAGAATGGGTATCAAATGTTCGAGTGAGTGAACCATGTTGTACAGGGTGTGGCCTCGGTGTAGCTATTTGAGCCCGCAAGCAAGCCTTAGGGACCCAAATTTGTCTTGATTGTGGGCTAGCCTTCATCGACTTCTTGGGTACCCAGATAGACTTTGCTTTCACAGAAGGATTTTTGGAGGACTACTTATTAGTGTCGTGTCGTTGATCACTAATAGGAAGTTGAGCCGGTTGTTGTGGCTTGACCACAATAGGATGCTCGCTCTTCCGTACCCACAGTTGTTTTGGTGGTTGAGACATCGTGCGTCGTATTTTCTTTGTGCCTCGAGCACAAGTCGTCTGCTTCTTCTGCATTTGATTCGCCTTTGGTTGCTGCATTCCTGTGGCTTTTGGAAAAGAAGGGAGTTCCGTTGTACCCTGAACTTCTTTTTCGAGATAATCATCCCTCTGCATCACATAGTTTTGGACAAGAATAGTATGGTCAACTTCATGTGTACCCCTGGAAGGACCAAGAGTTTGTGCCTTTCCTAGATCCTTGAGTGCTCCATTATTTAACTCAACTGTTAGTCGACTCTGATTTACCCATACCTGAAGGAGTCCACTTCTTAGGTTTAGGTTGACTACATGATCATAGATCCAGTCTTGACCCAAGACAAGAAGTTCAGTGAGATCCTCATCTTGACACACTAGTACTTTAACTGTCATTAGAACATCTCGAATGTAGAGGGGAAGTTCCACCTCGCCCATGCAAGGGGTTTCCATGCCTCCCAATCCTATGAGATATGCTTCTATAGGATTGACATTTAATTTCAACTCTCGACAATAAGAAAGTTTAACAGCACTAGTGGCTGCACCTGAGTCAATCAAGGCTCGTATAGCCCTTGCACTCTTTCCTTGCCCTATCTCCAAGGTTACAAAAGGACATCGGTCAACTATTCTATGGGGGCTTACACTTGAGACTTCACACACAGCCATATGATATCCTGGGTGCGCATAGTCATCTGTCCTAGGCTGATCTCGTCCTTGTCTTCTCATCTTCATTTTTCGGATGCGTTCCAAGGCTTCTGCATGTGCTTCTTCTCGAACTCGTTTTTCCTCTTCTTTACGTTTCTTGGCAGTGTTGAGTCGATTGAGCATTTCCTCAGTGAGAGGTTCCTGACATAACTTGACTCTGCATCTGCTTATGTAGCTAGGGAGAATATCGCCTTCGAGTGTGGCTAATTGGACTGCTCCACTAGTCGAGATCCTATTTATGATCATAGGTCCATAGCCTCTCTTCTCTAATTTTCTCGCATGTTGTTTCAGGGTATACACCAAAACTAAGTCTCCAGCCTTCAATCCTTTATCCTTAACATGGGCATCAAAGTACGCCTCCTGTCCTTTTTTAGCTGCATATATTCCTACGACAGCTCTTAGTCTTGTTTCACCTAGTTGTTCCAGATCAAGAATCCTCGAAGAGAGTTCATGACCCGTCCATTCATGCTCCTGTGCTACTTTCAGTGTAGGTATCAAGAAGTCCAATGGTAGCACTGCATTTTGACCGAATACCATCTAAAAGGGAGTGGCTTGGAGTATCGTTTTATAGGCAACTCGCTATGCCCAAACAACATGGTGTAGTCTTTTGTCCCAATCAGAGCGTTTATTATTCACTAGTTTGGTCAACACATTGCACAGAATCTTATTTGTGCTTTTGGCTTGCCCATTAGCTTGTGGGTGATAGGGGGCAGACTTTTTGTGTAGTACCAAGAATTATTGGAGAAGATTTTCAATAACTTCATTCAAGAAGTGGGTGCCTCTTGCACTTACTAGCTCTATGGGTAGCCCGTATCTAGTGAACAAAATTCTCAAATAAGAACTTAGCGGTCGTCTGAGCATCATTCTTTGTCGTAGCTTTTACCTCTACCCATTGGTTAGATATTCTATGGCCACAATGATATATTCAGCATGTGAATGCTTAGCTAGGGGATTAATCGGACCAACAAAGTCTATTCCCCACTTAGAGAATGCACGTCCACCCATCATAGGTTTCAGTGGCATCTCATCTTTGCGTATAGGATACTGAGTTCGCTCACAAACATCACACCTCTTCACATAGGTATGTGCATCCATGTGAAGGGTCGGCCACCACAAGCCTGCAAAAAGGATTGCTTTAATCACTCGATCTGGTCCAAACTGTCCTCCTGCGACACCTTGGTGAGCAGTTTCCAATATCTTAAGATACTCGCTCTCATGGACACATAGTCTCAGGTAACCATCTTTACCACGCTTGTATAAATTATCACCAATGAGTGAGTAATCTAGGGCTTCTTGTTCTAGACTTCTTTGTCTCGTCTGGGTCATATCCTGAGGGAATGTTTTCGTTCTCAGGAAGACTACTAGAGGTTCACTTCAATCTAGCACTATGGTCACTTGATAAAGGGTGGCATGCTCCACAGGTGGTTTAGTGCAATAGATTGGGCATTCCTTGCACAACTTTTGGACATCAGCTTCCATAATCGACCAATGCACTCCGAGTTTCCTTAGTGTCTATAGGGTTCGCTGCTTTGAGTAGTGTTGCTCTAAGGCACCTACATGTGCTAATTGCAACCATTTAGTGTACTCATCCTCTTCCACACAACAAGCCAATATCCCTTCATCTGTATGCTTGTACATACTTCCTACCATGATGTGGTACTTTTGGGCCTTTACTACCTCTTTATCTTTTGTGTTTATGACTGGTTGATTAGGCCCGTATGTCAATACTAGCGCTAAGGTCTTAGCCCAGTGGGGCACCACTTCCAAATTAAACAAGTAAGCATCAGGAAGGTCATCTGACACTCCCTTTGGTGCCTCTCCTGATGTGAGCCTAGAGAGATGGTCTGCTCTCAAGTGAGTCTTGCCTTTCCGCACCACAACCTCAAAGTCATATTCCATTAGTAAGAGAAACCATCTTACTAATTGACCTGTATTGCATGGCTTATTCACGAGGTATAACAATGCTTGATGGTCAGTAAAAAAATTTAAACTTAATTGCAAGCATGTAATGTCTAAACTTTTTAACCGCATATACCATACCTAATCCTTCTCGTTCAGTGGTAGTGTAGTTTCGTTCAGCTGCATTCAATTGTCTACTAACATAGGCAATTGGAAGATCCATGTTACCTTCGCCAGTAGGTTGTGCAAGCACACATCCAATAGCATAATTGGATGCATCCACATGAACATGGAAGGGCTTATTCCAATCTGGTGTGGTCAAGATTGGTGTTGAACACAATTTCCTTTTGAGCTCATTGAAAGATTCCTCACATTCATTAGTCCACTCAAAGTTGGTCAAAAGTCCATACAGTGGCTTGGCAATGATGGCGTACATGTGTATAAAGCATCGATAATAGCCACAATGCCCCATGAAAGCTTGTACTTCCTTGACATTCTTTGGCCTAGGTAACTCTGCTATGGCTCTTACTTTCTCTTCATCAGTGGATATGCCATTCTTTGACACTATGTGTCCTAGAATCTTGTCTTGCTTGACCATGAAAACACACTTTTCTGGGTTCAGGCAGACTTGATATTCTCTACATTTGTCAAAGATTTGCCTGAGTTTAGGTATATGCGTATGTCTAATGTTGGAATGAGCACAGAGATCATCAACATAGACCTCTAAATTCTTCCTCAGAAACTCTTTAAATACATGACACATCAGCCTCTGGAAGGTTGCGGGTGCATTGGTAAGCCCAAATGGGACTACTGTAAAGGCAAATATGCCCCACTTTGTGGCGAAAGCTGTCTTATGCTGATCTTCTGGTGCAATGGCTACTTGATTGTAGCCTGAAAATCCATCAAGGAAGCTGTACACTTCCTTGCCTGCTACTCCTTCTAGTAGATGCTCAGTGATAGGAAGTGGATAGTTATCTCGGATAGTGGCTGCATTGACCTTCTTCAAGTTAATGCACACATGTAGCTTTCCATTCTTCTTGGGCACTACTACAATGGGGGATACCCACTCGGTGTGCTCAATTTCATAGATAAATCCATCTTCTACCAGACGATCTATCTCTTCTTTAATCTTGGCAGCATAATTATCATTGTATGTGTATGGCTTTTGCTTACAAGGTTTGGCATCTGAGGTAATGGGGATAGTGTGTGAGCATATGTCTGGGTCTACACCTTTCAAATCCTTGTAACTAGCGAATACATCTCTGTATTCTCTTAGCAAGGCTATCAATTCGCGCTCTTCTTCTTCTGTCAGGTCATGTCCTATGTAAGTGCATCTCTCCTCTCCTTCCTCTAGGGCTACCACTATTTTCTTGGTGGTTTCTTTGTTATCATAGGCCTCTCCTGATTATGCCTCGCGTTTAGGCATTCTTATCATGACTCTCCTGGCGTCTATCTCATACTTTTTAAAATTTTCAGGGATCTCAAACAAAGATTCTTCCTCTTCTGGTGTGACTTCTCTCTTCTTTCTTTTCTTTCCTTCATTCTTAGGGATCACTTGTGTGGCCAACCTTACATCATTTGTAAGCTCTCCATGTCTCTGAGGATGAGCTTCCACTTCATAGAAGTATTCTTCATCTGATGCAAAAGGTGGGTCCATGATGATTGACTCTAGATCGGAGTCACTTGCATCCTCAAATGCATCAGGGCTAGCTTTGCACTCTTCTAAAATTGCATCTCCCATGATTGGCTCTATGGAGAAGACTGAAATGTCATAGCCATCCTCATCACAGTGGGGTGTTCATTGTTCTTCATTGATGGCTACATCCATTGTTGCTAAAATTTCTGCCCAGCCGTGAGGTTTGAATTCTTCATCAGGAAATACTACAAGTGCATAGGCTGGGTCTTGAATTGATCTATGGGTTTCCTTCGCACCTACCTCTCTGGCTTTTTCTCTCTTCTCTTCTTCTACTGCTACTTTACACATCCATAGGTGTGTGTCTTCATGCATCCATGATGATCTTGATCCTAAGGAATGCACTGACTCAGTATCATCTTTAGCTCTATGGATGGGATCCCATTGGATAGGAGGGACATCTCTATGAGAGTAATCTTTGAGATTCACTTTGCTCGTAACACCTAAGTGTTGTAAGTACAAGGAATTGGTTCCCCAATCCTGTACTACTTGCAACTGTTGCATAAATGGTCTTCCCAAGATCATCTCATAGGCATGGTTCTTGCTAAAGTCGCAGATAGCAAATGTATGCTCAAACTCTATACCACAAGTGGTGAGAGTTATTCCTTCAAGTAGTCCTAAAGGCCTCTCTATGTCACCATTAGCCATCTGCAATTTCATCCTCGTGGGCTTGAGTGCTGGCTTGCCCCAACACTTCCATAGAGAAGTGGTAGCAATAGCAACTCCTGCACCTGAGTCTAGAATTGCCTTGGTTGTGTACCCCTGATGGGTAATGGGAAGATAGGTGTTTCCTTCTTCACCTTCACTCATATCTCCTATCTTGTCTAGAGGAATTTTTGGCACTGTTCTATGAGAATCTACCTGGGATCGGGGACTTGCTATCTCTGGTACTTGTTTGGATACATGTTTCCATAGCTCTGGCCTTACTTTGAGTAGTTCTTCTAAAGTGAGGTTGCACTACACTTTAGTGTTTTTCACTACCTCCGTATTCCTAGGTATGACTGAATCTTCATTTCTCACCATGACAGTGGGTGCTCTCATACATATGGACTTTGCCTCCCACGGGCCTGTGAAATGGGGTAGTTCTTGTATGGAATTAGATTCAAAGTCTAATCTCTCCTGAGATTGAATGCTCTCCTGCTCTTCATAAATGGATGGGATGTCTTGTGGGAATTGGTCATGTGCATCATCCACAAGTTCAATGGGAGGAGGGACTTCACTTTCTTTAGCCCATTTGTCTTCTTGGATCTCTCGTAGGAATTCTGGTGTGAACCGATTCATAGAAGAAGATGTGTCTGGCTCCGTAGAGTTAGGCACATAGGCTTCCTGGGCAGGTAGGCTTTCTCTTTCACTTGCCTTGTCCTTATTTGGCGGGGTGGGTTCCTTCTCTGGTTGTGCAATTAGCCTCTCCAATCTTTCTAGCAGTCCATCAAAGTGCAACTGCGTCTTAGCTAAACTAGAGATGTTAAAGAGGCGACTGGCTTCAAACATGGTTTGAGCCAATTCCACCATCTTAGCACAAATTTTGGTTCGTTTGAGCTCTAGTTCCGCTCTAGGGTAACACTTTTCATGATCGGTTACTTTTGGTCCTTCTTGGAATCTAGCCTGATATGCCTTAAGCATCCTATTTAGGTCCTCGTGAGTGGGATCTGCTAGTACTGATCCTACTCTAGGGGGTGGTGGGGTCGTATGAGGCAGGTTGGAAGGGGTTGGATCGGATGGAGATGGGAATGGTGGTGGTGGTGTAGTGTGAGAGGGAGTTTGAGATGTGAGTTCAACTATCCTGGCTTTTGTTTCTCTTAGGCTTTCCTTGAGTTCACTCATCTTCTTAGCCCATTGCCTCTTCATTCTTTCTCTACTATCTCTCTAGACTCTAGTCCTCTTCTTGGTTATGCTCTTAGTTTCACTAGCCTCAGCACTTTTTTCCTGGCCTAAACTTTGGTTCTGCTGCAAGGCTTGAGCTCTAGCTGTTGATGTAAATTACAAGCCTACACATTTGGCTCAAAGAATGCATTGAAGTCTATACATACATGAAGAATCATAGGAACATATGCTAGTGGTTAATTACCACTTCACCTCATTGTAAAAGTCAAATTGACTTGGAATCTATTGTAATCACCTACCAAAAGGATTCGTGAAAAAAATTAGTTGTTTGATTGAGAGAATATCTCCAAGCATTTAGGAGCTTGATCATAGGGAGCCAAAAGTTTGAATTTGAATTCAAATTTTTTACTCATTCCTATAAAAAATGGACATGAAAAGTCGCGGGCAAGAGAGAGCACTCCCGAGGCTAGCATTACTGATTTTTGAGTGTGTGTGAGGTCCACACTTAAGCCCACACCTCTCTACACCATTTGGCAATGATATAAATGCCAATGGAGTTGTATACAAATGTTCATTAATACATACATTCACTTTCTCCATCTCTGTATTCTCTGTTAGTCTATTCAAAAGTCTGTCAACTTGTCAAGGGCATAGCTCGGTCAATTCTTCATCAAATTCAGTGATTCAAAGCTTGTTGGATTCAGCTTGAAGTAATATACATGTTGTTAAAGTTTTGAAGACATTCTATTCAGCCATTTTGGAGAAATCTGCGTCGAGGTGAACTCTAGTCATTTTATGCTACAATCCTAAAATGTCGGGGGTATAGCTTAACTTGCTAAATTGATTTCTCTTAGCATAGTTTATCATTTTACATAATTCTACTTGGAATAGGTAGCTCACTAAGCTAATTAGATACCCCTAAAAGGAATTTTTACAATTCCTACTGTGCTGGTCACACTGAGCAAAATACTCAGCAGGTGTCAAGACAAAAATAGAAGGTTTTCTTGAGTTTGTGACTTCCAAAGTTATCAGTTTTGATTCAATCATTGCACACACTATTTCCAAAGGACATAGGGAATTTTATGGTGTCATTGGAAAGGTAAGGAGGTCTAGTTATCAACTCTGAATCAAAAGAGGGCTGGTACAAAGCAGGTTTAGCAGTACCTACTCAGTCTCTTGGAGTATCCATCCATCCATCCCAACAGTGGTATCAGAGCAAACTAAGCTAAAATGGGAGATGGTTTTCCTTCATTTATTGATAAATTGGATATGAAAAACTATCAAGCATGGTCTCTAAGGATGAAGACCTACCTACAAGGAAGGATTCTCTATGGTTACATCTCAGGAGATGAGGAATTGCCCTCATTCAAAGCAAGAGGATTACCAACCAAGGAAGAACATGAAAAGCTCAACACATGGTGTGCTAAGGATGCATTGGCAAGGTCTTATTTACTCAACTCTATATCTGATTTTCTTTTGCCACATATTAGAAATTGTAAGACATCCCAAGAGACTTGGGAAACCTTGTCATCATATTTTTCCTCCAACACAAGGGCTAGGAAAAATCAGTTGTGGATTGAATTCACAACACTAAGGAAGCAACCTAAGCAAGCTGTTTCAGAATTTGTGACCAAGATTAAAGATGTAGCAGATCAGTTATCAAGCATAGGAGAAGATATTGAACAAGAACAGATTGTAAGGCAAGTGATCAATGGGATCAAGGCTGATGCCAAATGGGAAAGCTTCACCACTGCCATGGATCTCTATATGGACATGCACACTCCAGATCTTACAACCCTCATGAGACAATTGTCTACTCATGAAGCAAAGCTCAACAAAAATGGAGATACATCCAAAGGTAATAACTCTTCTGCCTTGTACACTAATAAGAAGTCTAAAGATAAAGTCAAGAGCAAGAAGGTGGAAGATGAAGGATCAACCTCTCAAGCCAACTATGCAGGGAGAGGTAGATCTTCAAGAGGAAGGGGCAGAGGAGGTAAGCCAGGCTCACCAAGCAAAGTCACAACAGCAGCCGACACATCTGAAGAACTCGTAGATTTCAGAGCAGAACTAGAAGAACTATGAAGTAAAGTTCTTCAATACGAGTGTCAACCCTCTCCCCTTGTAGAACCGGAACCTGAAGACTTAGTGCCAATTGCAGTTGAGGAGATCTTTGAAGACCCATATGTTCCCATGCCAGCAGCCGGAGGTAAGCAAACAGAAGAAGGAATGGACACGATTGAAATCGAAGCTCCTGAATGGATGCAAAGGTTAGAGAAGGTTGCTACAACCCATGACGAGAGAGTTGCAGTTCAGATAGCGTCTATGTCACGATTGGAGGAAGTCCTCATAAAATCGGATTACTTCAGAAACCTCTCCCATCATAGGTGGATTGGCACATCCGATGATTTGTATGTTCCATTCTGTGTATTAATGGTAGATTACAATGCTGAAATCAAGCAACGCACATCAAAAGAACCAACCTCGGCGACACAGTTTGCACCGGATGACATCCTTGCAAGTGCCACACAAGGGAATATACATCAACCTATTTGGAGGATCCGTCTGCTTGAAACCTACCCTGAGATGGTATACGCACGTGGAATAACATGCCTTTATATATCAAGTATAATCCCTGCTCATGCCCTGTCTTTCGAAGAAGGTCTTGGCCAGAGTACACAAAAATAGTGCTGACAGTCAAAGGATGTGAAAAATGGCTCAATTATGTCTACTTAGCCCCACCTAGAGGCCAACCCACAGTCAACTACATGATTTCAACCATCCGACATTGGGCAATCAGATTCAAGAATATACCAGATATCATGGCACAGATGTGCCTCAAAATTTTTAAGCTCATGCTGGTAACATTTAGGACATTTAAGAATATCAAAGAACCTCATCTTTCAGCTCTCGGATTTAATGAAGGGAATCAGGACCTTGTCTACGATATGAGCACCACACCATCCATTAACGTCGTATATGCGTGGCATGCTCGTATAAAGTATCTACCTGAGTGCTTCAAATAGACGTTTGAAGAAATGTTTATCACAGGGTTCTGGGAATATCATTCAGATATATGCATTCCCAGATCATCTCACCTTTTACAGTTATTTGCGATAGAACAAGCTCTACATTCAGAAAAGCTACGTATGCCACATCCAGAAGTTCTAGGGCGAGTAGACTGGGATGCCCTACTCACTGATTTGGATAAAG